>VWZL01001648.1:11337-24456 GCA_013396915.1 Stercorarius parasiticus
GTGTCCCGGCTGCGGAACTGGGACAGACTTCCCCACACGACAGGCGTGTAATGCCTTCCAGACCAGCAGCCCCAGCCCACAGGTACAGCCCTGCAGGCGGAGGGGGCCTGGGGCTCCCCACACTGCTCTGGGGACACACTGTGACACCCTGACGCAGCCCCAACCCCGGGGCGGGGGGGTCAGGCAGGGACCTCTCCCAGGTCAGTGGCAGCTCTCGTGGGGAAATGTGCCTGCTCCCCAAAAGGTTTCACGACACCCCAACCCCTTGAGCCCATTTCACCCCTCCTCCCCACCCAAGGGGGCTCCCAGGTTTGGTGTCTCTGGTCTCCCTGCCTTGGCAAGCAGGGACAGCCACCCCTTGGATGAGAACCTGTCCCAGTGGGAAGCAGCTGGACTCAGATGCTGCATGTGCCTGGCCAGCCAGGGCAGAGCTGCCCAAGCTCGTCTGCAACAGGGCAACTCCGCAGGCCTGACCTGAACTGCCCCAAATTTGGGGAGCTGCAGGCAGAAGGGCAAGTCCTGGCCATCCCCCTGTGCTGGGGGGCTGACTGGGGGCTGTGGGTGTGCAGGGCCAGGCAGCGCCCTCAGGGGTCTCACTGGGATGGGACAGGATGGGACGGGATGGGACGGGATGGGATGAGATGGGTCGGGTCAGTCCAGCACTGCTTCACCAGGGCCCGGCAGGGTCAGGTCCAGCGTCCTGGCGGCCACATGTGCCGGCGTTGCCGTGGGTCTGGAATCCATTTGCCTCGCCGGCAGCAGTGTTTTCCCAGCAGGGCCGGAGCGGCCCCGTGGAGTTGGGGGCAGCCCCGGGCCCCTGGCCCATCTGCTCCCTGTTTATTTTCTTACACTTAAGTATCACCTCGCAGATAAACACTCCCCGGAGCAGGGGGCAGGGGGCATTTCCCCGCCAGCGGAGGCAGGACCCAGCCCTCGGGGCACCCAGCACCCCAACCCCAGGGATGCCCCCCCGCAGTGGCCATCCTGCACCTGGGGGGTGCCTGTTGGGTTGGGCTGGGGCCGTGGCTGCGACCCCATGCTCAAGCCATGTCCCTTCCATGCCACGTGTCCCGTGCAGGGTCCCATCCACCCCCTGCCCACCACGCATGGCCGACCCACTGCCTGCTCCATGCCCAGGGCTGTCAGCCCTCGGCCCGGTGGCCAGTTTGTTTGGCCGGATCATCTGGGAGAGCCGTGATGTCAAACACAACCACGTCTTGGCACCCGCTCAATCCGGCCGCGCAGCGCTGCGACCGGCAGGACATTTGCGATGCTGCGGCCCCAAGCTGCGCCTCGTGCCGCCCGGCTGAGTCAGACCCGAGGTGCTCAGGGCCNCGCGCGCCCGCTGGGCAGCACAGGAAAACCCGGCTGCTGCCGCGCGTCCTCCCATCCCAGCGGCAGCAGCATCCGCAGGCAGCTGCCAGCTGGACAGGCAGCGTTCGCTGCTTCCCCTGGCTCCCGTTTCTCTCCTGGCCAGGACTGCCGGCTCCTTCTGTCCATCTGTCCTGCCATCTGCAGGACCTGGTGGGGCAGTGGTGACACACACACGTGTGTGCCAGGCTGGGGAGGTCTCTGCAGCAGGAGGTGGTGGCAGTTGGGGTGTACATGGACATGCCGTGCGCACCAGCGCACACACGCATGCACGTGCGTGCACAGGCACATACTCACACACGTGTGTAACTGCATCCACGCGTGCACACACCCCCATACTCACATATATCCATGCACAGACATGCATGGATACGCACATCCGTGCACACATGCCCACACATACATGTGTACAGTTGCACGTCCGTGCCAACGCACGCAGATCCATGCACACACCTTCTTCATGCACACACATGCACACGTACGCACTGCCTCCCCCGTCCCACACCGAGCCATCTCCAAAACCTGCTGCTCCTTCCCTGCCCATGTCCCCAAGTGCCCCATCCTCCACCACAGCAGCACAAGCCACCAGCACCCCACGCGTGGCCGTGCCCCCCAGAAACACCCCAGGGCAGCTTGGCTGGGCCCCGGGCCCAGGCTCTCCCCCCCCCAGCCCGCCCCCGTCAGCTGGTGGCCATGTGTGGGGCGGCCACAGCTGAGTACACAGCCCCTGCCATCAGTCTTGCCGCCTGTCAGGGCCGGGGGCTGCTGCGGCCCCCCAGCCACAGCCCAGCGGGACACCGGGGCGAGAGCGGGGCGAGAGCAGGGGCTCCCCTCTCCGTGCAGGCACCTGCCTGCTCCCTGCCTGCTGCGCCAAGGGCTTCCCCATCCCCATCCCTGCCCCGGGCACCTCTGCAGGGGGAGAAACAGCCCCCGGGCAGGGGCTATTGCCAGGGCCAGGAGAGGGTCGGGGTCCCTCGCAGGGATTGGTGCACAGCGAGGGGTGGCAGGGGACGGAGCCAGCAAGGGACACATCCCCATGGCAGTGCGGACACCTGGCACAGACCTGCACGCCCCCAGCCCCAGCAGGACCTCCGGCCCCCGGCGCGGCCCTCTGCCCCCCGCCGTGTGATTTACGGGCTCTGAGCAGGCAGACAAATGGCGAAGGAAAACAGGGCAGAGGGTCCCGCCAGCAAGGGGCTGCCTGCGCCCCACGGGGGGGAGAGGGGCCGTTTGCTCCCAGCTGGGCTGGCAGGCATGGGCCATAGTGGGACGTGATGCCAACCTGTCCCGTTGCCCCCAGACCCCCCCCACCAGCCACATCCCTCTGGGGTTTGCAACGTGCCCATTGCATCCCGCCACTGCCATCCCAGCCCCTGGCAAGCCCCCCAGCTGGCCCTTTTTGCCTCATTAGCTGGAGATTTCCCCCAGCATCCCCCTCTGGCTGTGGGGCTGCCAGCCAGATGGAGACCACAGCTGGCATGGGTTGTCACCTTGGCCACCACCAGGCCCTGGGGCCATGTCCCCACCAGCCCCAGGACCATCCGCTGGGAGCCGGGTCCTGCCCTCCGTTTGCCTTTGCCACTTGACCTGCCTTGCCCAGAGCATCCCCAAGCCACCGACCTCTGCTCGGCCGCAGGCCGGGGAGGAAGGCAGGCAGGAAGCCTCCTGCCTGCTCCACTCAGCTGGCCACCCCCCTGCCTGCTCTCAGGGGTGCCGGGCTTGGGGCTGGGGTGGGCGAAGACAGAGCAGGACCACACAGACCTCCCCGGTGAAGAGGAGCAGGGGGTGGCCATCGCCTGCGGTAACGGGTGCCCAGGAAGGACCGAGAGCTGACTGCAGGCTGAGGGGCACTTCCAGCCCTCCCTAGGACACCGGTGGCTGCTGCTGCTCCCAGCTCAGCTCTCTCCTCACAGGAAAAGGCTCCGTGTTTCCACTGCCGGCACACACCTTCCTCCTGAGCGGGAGGAAACGCTCCTGGCTGCCTGGCAGTGCTGCCTGCAATGCTGCCCGTGTCCCCCTGTCCCCTCCCGCAGCGGGCAGGCAGGATGCCAGGCTCTGGAGACAGAGGGGCGAGGGGTGCAGAGCATCCCCACGGGGCTGCCTGCCCTTGCTGCTCCCTGCCCACCCTGGGCATCCTCCTGGGCACAGGTCCCATCCCAGCGGGACACGGTGGAGTGCGGGAAGCAGCGTGTCCCCTGGCCAGGCGCTGGCATCCCATCCGATAAATGCCCTGGGGACCACACTCGTGCCAACCGTTCCCCGGGTACCTCCCCCCATCCCAGGTTCTGCATCCCTTCTTCACCCCATGCTGCCCCGCGTGCGACCCGGGGCTGGCAGGGGACAGCCGGGCAGGGGCTGGGAACACGCTGCCCACGGGCTGGCACTGCTCTGCAGGCACTGGTGGCCGAGGGCTGCAGCACAGGGAGGTGGCCATGTGGTGGCCCTGGCACTGTCTGTGGCACTGCCGGAGTCCGGTACCACCATGGGCACGACCTGGAGCCTGGCCCTGGGTGCAAGGTGCCTGCGGCCAGGACCAGCGTGACAGAGCAGGGCCAGGCCCGTGGCCGGAGCGAGCGCTGGCTCCCGCGGGCTGGGGCGAGGACGCTGGCCGCTGGCCGGCGGCTCGGGGGGCCGGCTGGGGGTGGGCTCCGGCGCCAGCCCCTCCCCGGCCGTATAAATCCCAATTCCCCCCGCAGACAGCCATCCCAGCCCGCTCGGCCGCTGGAGCAGAGCAGCAGCGGTAAGGCGTCCGGAGCCGGCCGTTGCAGCCGTGCCGACGGGGAAAGGCTCCCCACAACCTGGGGGGGTCCCCCCGGCAGGGCCGGGGGCACGGGCGGGCACCCCGTCATGGCCTTTACCATGCTGCGACCCGTGGCCGCCCGCGTGCTCTACCCCGACCTCAGCATCCTCTCAGAGGACGAGGAGAACCGGAGCGAGAGCGACACATCGGACCAGTCGTTCGGCTGCTGCGAGGGTGCCGAGGCTCGCCGCAAGCTGCCGCGGAAGCCGGGGCCGATGGTGATGGTGAAGCAGAGGCAGGCGGCCAACGCGCGGGAGCGGGACCGGACCCAGAGTGTCAACACGGCCTTCACTGCCCTGCGGACCCTCATCCCCACCGAGCCGGTGGATCGGAAGCTGTCCAAGATCGAGACCCTCCGCCTGGCTTCCAGCTACATCTCCCACCTGGCCAATGTCCTGCTGCTGGGCGAGGGCTGTGAGGACGGGCAACCCTGCTTCAGTGCCATCTACGGGGCCAAGGGCGACCTGGACAGCAAGCAGCCCCGCAGCATCTGCACCTTCTGCCTCAGCAACCAGCGGAAAGGGGTGAGCGGGGTGGTGGGACGGGGGCAGGAGGGTCAGCACGTCCCCGTGGGGTGGAGGGCAGCAGCCCCTGCCCAGGCTGAGCTGGGCAGGAGGCTCGGCATGTCTCAGCGAGAACCGCAGGCTCTGCCTCCAGCCCCCGCCGGAGGTTTTGGCTGCTCCCAGCCAAATCCTGCTCATAGCCGCACGCCCACAGCTCCCGATCGCGTCAGAGGGCCGGGCTGCTCCCCCACGTCCGTCCGGGATGGGAGGTCTCGGGGGGGTTAAACGGTCACCCCAGTGCCGAGGGCATTCGGCTGCCCCGGGGGGCAGAATTCAGAGCTGGAAGGCTGACCCTGTCCCCTTTTCCTGACTCCACCAGCCCTTCCGGCTGCCCCAGGCAGAACCCTGACATGATGGAGACAGGCAGGGCACAGCAGACATGGGGGAGCCACGCAGGGCTCCCCGTTCCCTGGCCCACTCAGGGTCTGTTGGTGGTGCCAGCACGAATCCCACCCAGGGCAGGGGGCTGAGCTGGGCACCCCTGCCCTGTCTTGCCCTGGCCTGCCAGGTTGACCCCCCCCTGTGGCTCAGGGGGCACCTTTCCTACGGTGACGCCCTCCTGCTGCCCATGCCGGGGTCCTGGGTGCCTCTGCCCCCAGGATGGGCCATGCGGGATGCAGGATGAGGGGTTGGGCGGGCCCCTGCCCACAGCAGTGGGCAGGGGCTGCCAGACTCATCACCATCCCCACAAGACCCCCCAGCTGTCCCATGTGTGACCCTGAGCAGTGTGGCCACAGGGCCCCGCACCAGTCCTTGGGGTTCTTTCGGTTTCTGCTGCTCCATTTTTAATTGCTCCTCCTGCCCACGTCCCCCCTCCCCTCGCTGGCCAGACTCTGCTGCCTCCCCAGCTCTCCCCAGGGGACCCTCAGCCCCGGTCCTTGGCAGAGCTGTCCCCAGCTGGCACACTGCGGCCAGGGCTGAGCTGCGACCCTGGGCTGCTCCTCAGGGCCGGAGCTGGGGGGCTGGCACAGTGCTGGACCCCCTCGGGGACCCTGCCGAGGCACTGGGGCCGGGGACCTCCTGTGGCACCCGAGACCCTGGGGGTAATGGCAGGAGCTGAGCTGGGACCCGACTCTGCACCTCCCAGCTCTGGGGCTGAGCTGGAAATGTGCTGGGCTGGAAAGGTGCTGTGCTGGGCTGGAAATGGGCTGTACTGGGCCACGCCAAGCTGTGCTAGGCTGGAAATGGGTTGGGCCTGGCTGGAACTGGGCTGTGCTGGGCCATGCTGAGTGGTGCTGGTCTGGGTTGTGGGGGCAGTACTGGGCTCTGCTGAGCCGTCCTGGGTTATACTAGGCTGAAGTTGTGCTGGGAGGTGGGGCTGAGCCTCCTCATCCCTGAAGGGCCATGGGTCTGTCTGGGGGCCATGGGTCTGTCCAGGGCTGTGGGTCTGTCTGGGGGCTGTGGATCTGTTCAGGGCTGCAGGCCTGCCGTGGGGCAGCACCAGCCCTGCCCATGGTGGCACTGAGCAGACATGGAGACCATGTCCCTGCAGGGTGACACAGACACAGGTGCTCCCCCTGCAGCAGCCACCCCACAGCTGCCTACCCAGCCGCTCGCCGGGCACAGCCCTACCTGTCTGTCCATCCTAGGCAGCTCTGAGCAGCCCCAGGACCAGGGCACTGGCCATTTCGGAGCAGCTCATCCGTGCAGAGCTGGCACGGGGCAGCGGTGGGCAGGAGTGGGGCACCTCCAGCCCGGACACCCCCCCGCCAGCGCCTGCAGCTTTCTCCTCCTCTCTTCGCAGGGTGGCCGGAGGGACCTCGGAGGCAACTGCCTGAAGGTTCGGGGGGTGACCCCCCTGCGAGTGTCACGGAGATGAGCCGGGGTCCGGCAGCACCCGCCTGAGACAGCGGCAGAGCCGGCCGGAGCCCTCGCACGCCAGCCCCAGAGACCGGAGCGGGGAGGGAGGGAGCTGCTCGCCTGAGGCGGCAGCAGCCAAGCCCTGGGCCGCAGACTGGGACAGTACCGACACCGGCCCCGGAGCCGGCAGCGGGGTGGGGGACGCTCCCGTGGCCGAGGCTGCCCGTGTGGGGCAGGGCCGGGGAGGGGGATCCCCGCGCCCCGGGGCTGGACTGGAAGGGGGCCCGTGTGCGGCCGGCGTGGAGGCGCTCCAGGGGGGGACGGTGTCGCGGCCCCGCGGGCGCTGGTTGTGCACGTGCAGCCGCTTGGAAAATAAACCTTATTTTTCTGATAGGATGGTGCCTGCCTGCTGCCCCGGTGTGGGGCAAGGTGCGGGGCAAGGTGCGGGGCACATGGGGTCCCCAAGATGGCCCCGACCCCCAGCCCTGCGCCTGTGGCTGCTCTGCGTCACTGGAGCCAGTGCGACCATCCCGGCTCTTCCCATGGGTGCACACGTGGGTCCCAATGGGACCTATGTGGGGCAAGACCCCTGGACACACACTGTCCCCGTGTCCCTAGGCCCTGGTGACAGCTTTGGCCCTGCAAGAGCTATGGGAGCCCCAACGCGGTCTGCGCTGTGCCGTGCCGTGGGATGGGGATGGCACTGCCAGCCCCATGCCGCAGTCTCGAGCGCGCGGGCGGTGAGTCAGGGCTGGTGTCGCTGATTTGTGCCTTCCCCTCCGCCTGGTACATCATGACTGCCGCCACCGCCACCGCCACCACGGCTGCCACCATCACTGCGACTGCCATGGTCACCACAACCGTCAACATCACCACAACTGCCACCGATACCATGACTGCCACCAGCACCATGGTTGTCTCCCCCACCGTGATGGCCACCCCTGCCACGATTGCCACCACCACCATGACTGCCACCATCACCACGACAGCTGCCCAGGGCCATGCACGGCGTGGCTGCAGGCAGCAGGACCTGCATGGGGTCAGGTGGGGACGCGAGGGGTTCCCAGGCCAGGTCCCCCCCAGGACCCTGCTCGGGGCGACCAGGCTGGGATGGGCGGTGGGGACCGCTGAGCCTGGGAAAGGTGCCGTGCCGGGGCTGGCGGCTCCCAGGGGCCAGTGCATCCCACGGAGCAGAGGCAGCTGCGGATGGGGCAGCCGGGGGCTCCCGGGGCAGCCCCCCGAGGGCTGTGGGGCCGGACCTGCCCCATCTCCCCAGGGTGCTGGAGCCAGCAGGGACCAGGGGGAACACCCTGGGGGTCCCACAGGAGCTTCCCCCAGCCTGCCCTGGGGAGGGGGCGAAGGTGGGAGCCCACCAGCACCTTTTGGCCCCCTGCTCGGCTGCGGCGAGCCTGCCCCGGGCTCCCTCCCCCCGGGTTTGATTTATGGAGCTGACAGCGCGGCGCAGCTGTGAGAGCTGGTCCCAGGCAGGGACCGGGGTGGGTGGGAGAGGTTTGTTCTCAGCGTGGCTAATGTGTCCCAGACCCCAATAAACAGCCGTGAGATTTTCCAAACAGCCCAGGACACAGAATCCCTGCCCCCGGGTTTATCGGGGGGCAGGGGCAGCGGGGAGGGGGGTTGCGCTCTGCAAACAGCCCGAACCGCAGATGAAAGGGGATCAGCCCCATGAAGCGGTGGCTCCGGAGCCCCCGGGGGGGCCAGCAAGGGCTGGCGGTCGCAGTGCTGGGGGCACAGCAGGTCCCAGCACCGAATGCATGGGTCCCAGTGCATCCCAACAGCCGGGTCATGGGTCCCAAGTGTGTCCCAGGGCTGAGCATGAGTGTCCCAGCATGTCCCAGTGCCAGTGACTAGGGCCCCAGTGAGCTCCGATATAAAGGCCATGAGTCCCAGTAAGACCCAGTGCAGGAGCTGTGCACCCAGTACATGCCAGTGCCAGGGACTAGGGCCCTACCAAGCCGCAGTGTAAAGACCATGGATCCCAGTACATCCCAGTGCAGGAGTTGTGGATTCCAGCACGTCCCAGTGCTGGGGCCATGGGTCCCATCATGTCCCAGTGCCAGGGACTAGGGCCCCAGCAAGCTCCAGTATAATGGACATGGGTCCCAGTATGTCCCAGTGCTGGGGCTGTGCACCCAGTGCTGGGGATGTGGATTACAGCATGTCCCAGTGCTGGGGCTACAGATCCCAGCGTGTCCCAGCACTGGGACCATGGGTCCCAGCTCATCCCAGTGCCAACCCCTTGGGTCCCAGCATGTGCCGGTGCCAAGCCTGCGGGTCCCAGTACATTCCAGCCCCTCCCAGCACGGCGAGAAGGAAACGGTGACTCAGAGGCGCCAAAGGCTGCCGGGCCAGTGGGAGCCGGGCGCCCCTTTGCCCCGTGCGGGGTGATTGCCGTGGCTGCCCCAGCCAATCGCCCGTGGATGCTCCCGGCTCCCCGGCAGCCGCAGCCCCGCGCCGAGCCCAGCCACGCCGCCTCTCTCCCGCTCCCCTCCCATCCTCTCCCCTTCCTGCGCGCGGACACCCTTGGAAAGGCTCTTGGCCGCTTTCTCTGAGACAGGAAGGTGTCCCCGACTCTCAGGAAGGAAAAACACTCAGTGCTGAACCCACAAAGACCGTCTCCGAGGGGCCGGGGCTGGAGAGGCTCCAGGCCTGACATCACCTGGGAACTGGAACCAGAACCGCAGCTGCACTCCGCGCCTGGTATTTTTTTCTTTAACTTGTGTTTTTAAACTTTCTTTTTATAGATTTTTTTTTCCCCTTTCCCTTCTCCATTCCCCTCCCAAATATTTCAGCCTCTCCGCAGTTTAACCTTGCCGGGCCAGCAAGGCTGGAATGCAGCAGGGCTGCACCCACGGCAGGAGCCCAGCGGTGCCCAGAGCCACCGTGCTGGTGGGATGGATGAGGTCGGGTCCGGCCGGGCAGGAGCTGCTGGAGCTACGGGCAGATGGGCAGGGGGCTGGGACAGGGGCTCACTCCCTGGTGATGGGGGGACCAGGATCTCACAGCCCCTGGCACCGCTGTGCACCAGGGCTGGTGGAAAGGGGCTTGTGGCCTCATGGGGACCCAGGAGGGTCCGGCAAGGGACAGGGGCATGGGAGGATGGAGCTGCCACAGCAGAGGGGTCTGGCAGAGCCTGCGGTCGGTGGGCAGCACTGCTCTCCCGACCCATGGCCCCCAGGATGGGGTAGCGGGGTCAAGCCATGTTGGAGCCTGAGACGGAGCCTGATCCTGTTCCAGACGAGCAAGCAGAGCCAGCCAGGGATGTGGGACACAAAGGCAGGTTTCACCCCCAGGGCCCAGCCCTCCTCATGTCTTGTCCTTTGGCAACACCTTTGGGTGCTGCATGGCCCTCCCTGGACTCTTCCCAGAGCAGAGGCTCAGGACAAACACACCAACGTGTCCTGCACTTGCACCGGCACCGGAGCAAAGCTCAGCCACTCGCTGCTCGGGGGATCCTCCCTGTTGCAGTGACTGCAGTGATCGACTGGGCATCACAGGTCACCCCCCAGTCCTGTCGGACCTGGGGTCAAAGGACTGTGAAATGACCCCCAACGTCTAGATGGTAGCTAGTGGGGACAGGGGGACAGAGGGACAAAGGGACAGGAGGATAGAGGGTATGGGGGACAGCGCTCTGCTGCTCAGGGAAGGGTGGGGGAAAGGACCAGGGAGGGATGGGCAGCCAGGGCTGAAATGGGATGGACACACCATGAACCATGCCGTGATGGGCACAATGGGATGGGATGGGATGGGATGGGAAGTGATGGGCTCAGTGTGATGGCCTCCAGGCTGGGGTGCTGGGCAGTCCCTGCCTCCCCATGCCAGCAGACAGACCATACTGACCCACCAGCACCCTGCTGGGGTCCCTGGGCAAGGAACAGGGAAAAGGGTCTGCTTGAGACCCCCAGGATACCCACCAGCTCCTCACCACCCTCGCCAACCCCTCTGTGGGCTCCCATGCTTCCAGGCACCCCCGGTGCCACCACCCCGCTGCGTCCCCCTGTGCACCGGACCCCTTGGAGCTGCTCGCCCCTCCAGGACCCCATGCCGGCCGCAGTCCCTGGGGACGTGGGCCCTGTGGGCAGGGACAGGGTGTGAAGCTGCAGCGCGGGGTGAACGCCAGGTTAATCTCCCGCTGGAGCTTCCCTCTGCAAACAATAAGACAATGCCCGGCCGGGGGCCGCCTGCGTAACCAGCGGTGCGGAGGGGAAGTTGTAATATTTGGATTTAGCACTCAGTAAATTAAGGAAGAAAAAGGAAAAAGCGCTGGGGGTAATCAGAGTGGGGCTGGCCCTGTGCCCTGCCCCACGGCCAGTGTCCCCAGGGGGCTCAGCCCGGCCTGAGGATGGCTGCTGAGTGGGGCCAGTGTCCTCGAGAGCCAGCCAGCGCGGCTGGGCATGGCTGGGAGGGGGAGATGTCCCCAAGGGCTGGGCAGGGGACAAGCATGTCCTCACCATGGGGACATGCAGCCCAAAAGGTCGAAGCCCGGGTACTCAGCAGGGCTGCGGGCAGCACTCGCAGCAAACACAGCATCTCCTGCAACACCAGAAAAGGGATCTGGGCCAGGAGTTTATTTTAATCCAGACCCGCTCACTCTCATGGGAAATAAAATTCTGTTTCTGCAGCTGGGGTGGCCAAGCAGGAGAGGGCCCCGGGGTGACAGGCACCTCCAGCTGCCAGCAGTTGGGGTGGCAGGGGGTGACAAGTGAGGGGGCTCTCCCCGGGGTGCCTCCCCTGCGTGGGGCTGTGCTGGGGCTGTACAGTGCGAGGGACCCTGCGGAGTGGGTACGGGGGACTGTGGGCACCTCAGCTCCCGGGAGCCATTTGGGATCGGCACTGGGGAAAGCGTGTCTGGGGGGGCGTTTGAGCCCCATCCTGCCACAGCACAGCCCCTTCCCCAGAGCGAGCCCTGTGGGGGCTCCTCAACCAAACAGGCACCATCAGCAGAGATGGGGATGTGTTAGTGGGGCTCTCGCTGGGGGCCAGGGAAGGGCCACATTGCAGCTCACCCCCGCGGGTGTCCAGGCAGGGACAGCTCTGCAGGGCTGGGCTTAACCCCTCCAAAACATGTTGGGGGTCCGGGCTGCCTTCCCACCCACTGGTAACCCCGTTTCCTCCAGGACAGACCCCTGCCTGCCCTGGGCCCACTGGGGTGAGCAGGGCAGGGGGTATGTGGGGAGCCCCGGGGTGCCGGTTAGGAGGTGCAAGGCTGGACCCACACTTTGGGGTCTGAGCGAGGGGCTCAGGAGGGCTCCATCCCCGCCGTGTGCCATGGGCAGAGGCCTCTCCCCATTTGGAGACACCAGGGTGGGAGTCCAGTGCAGAGCAGGCAGAAGGGCTGGGGCAGGTGGGGGAGAGGTGACCATCGGGCAGCTGCGGGCAGCGGCACGGGAAGGCCTTCGGCACGCAGCCGTGCGCCAGGAGCCCATTTCCCCACAACAGAGGCTGTTATCAGCAGCGAATACTCAGAGCGGTCCCAGGGGGGACCTCCAGCCCTTCCCCTCCACCTACCCCACCGCTCTCCCGCTCCGGCCCACGTCAATGCCGCCGCGAAGGTGTCGGAACAATCGCCTGACAAAGAGCTATTTTTAGGGGCCGGGGCTCAGAGCGAGGATACGGCCCGGCCGCTGACAATGGGGGGAAGGGGGCCGGGCTTCCCCCGTGACCACTCGGCAGCAGAAGGACCTGTAAGATTTCCTCGATGACCCAGGCCCGTACAATACAAGGAAAGCGCAAGAGGGAGATACCCCCGCCAAGACGAGCTGCTCCTTTACCTAATGGGAGTGACCCGGGGTGAGGGGCTGTGAGATTCAGGCCAGCGGCACCTCCCGTGGGGGAAGACTCCCACACCGGGAGGGAAGCGGGGTAAAGCGTGGCCATGCTCAGCTTTCCATGGGGAAAAGAAAGCTTTCTCTTCCCGGGGGGGGGGCAGCTGTCTCCTGTCTGCTTGTGCCACACACCCACGTGCTGAAGGGCACCGGGCTCCAAGCATGGGAGCTCCAAGGGGCAGAGGTGTGCAGACATGGCTGAGCACAGACCCCTCTCCCCTCTGGGCTGGCTCTCAGCTCTGGGTGGGCTGCAGCGCTTGGCCAGAGCCTGGCTGTGGCGGCAGGGCTGCAACCAGTTGGGGCTCCATGTCCCCAGCCAGCCCTGCTCTGAGGGTGCCATGAGCCAGGGTGCATTCCTGCCCTGCCTGGGGGGCTCAGGGCGGCTCCAGAGGAAGCAGCTCCCTCCAGAGGGGCCAGGCTGCGCCCCAAAGCATTTTATCCTCCCCGGGTCTCCCCCAGCTCAGCCTGCGATAGAGGGATCGGAAGATGATCTGCTTTGGCCTACCCTTGGGGGTACAGCTGATCTCCCAGGCTGCACCATAGGAAATCAGGGCTAAAAACATGGAAGGCAGCAAGTGAAGGTCACCGGGCCCTGGAAAAGGTCAGGGCTCAGCCCAGCTTCGGGCCCGCCGCTGCCACCGCTGCGGAGGGAAGAGCCCCTCCATCAGCCCCTGCAGCCACACAGCTCGGGGATGCCCCGCCGCCCTGCCGCGGCCCCAGGCCGCGGGGCCCAGAGGGCGGG
>VWZL01001648.1:24586-63165 GCA_013396915.1 Stercorarius parasiticus
GGGGCTAGGGCCCCCGCCCCTTCGCCTCCCCTAGCCTCGCCTCAGCCTCACGGGGACGGAGCGGGGACAGGGGACAAGGCCCGAGGACCCCCGGACCTCCCCACGCCACCGGGACCGCCACCGCCGCTGGCCGCGGCGCGGACTACAGCCCCCAGAGCCCCCTGCGGCGCGCGTCCGCNGGCACGGCGTGGGCTGAGGGGCCGGGGACCCCCTCAGGAGAGCTGGGTCGCGGCGGGGGGCTCGGTCCGGCGCCGCTGAGCGGGAACGGGCGGTGACGGGGGGGAACGGGCGGGCCTGGCGCGGCGGGGAGGGCAGGGCTCACCGCCTCCTGCCTGCGGAGTGGGCCTCCGTGTCCCCGGGTGGGGGAAGCCGGGCAGGGCGCGGCGGGGGGGTGCCGCCTCGACCGCACTCAGCCTGGCCTGGGACCAGCTCTAGGGCCGCCCGCTGCCCCCAGCCACGCAGGAAGGGCAGGGCCCCACGGAAGGGTAGCCTTCCCTTCCCCCCAGCTCTCCGGGTTCGCACGTTTAGGCGGTGTAGGTGTTATTTACTTAAAAGGTTCTGTCTTGCTTTTTTCCCGCCCTGCCCAAAAAAGCAGGGGGATGCGATGTGTGTGGAGGGGCAAGGAGAGGCCTGTTTCTTCTTGCTCCCAGCCCCAGCTGCGCAGGGACTCTGTTCTGGGCCTTTCTGGGTGGAAGGGAAGGTGGATTTCACGGATTTCTCTACCAGTCGCTCTCCTCTTCTGAAAGCAGTGGTGGTCAGTCTCACCCCTGCTGTAATTTAGTTAATTGTGCCTTGGGGCAACAGGCTGTGTGGCTGCTGGTAAAATATGCTTTGTAAACGAAAGGGGAGATAAGATTATGAAACCCCATGAGTGTTGTTTGTCAGATTACTTTCTTCTTTCTTACTAAGGGCTTTGGGTACAACCAATAAAGTTTGGATTATAAACACTCGGTCATCGGTATATTTTCTGCTGACAGCAGTGGTTGATCTATGCAGAGACTCATGAGGGCACGTGCCTCACTTCTGCAAGCTAAATTTATGGATCCTGAGCCTGTGTTGTTCAGTGTTTCGGTCCTTTGCACCCTTGCCGAGCCCCACTACCTGTGTGAGGGGTCTGTAGTGGTGCGGGGTTTGTGCTGTTCAAACTTTCCACCGGCTTGGGTTCTTGGAGAGCTGCTCTCGCAGTGACCATTGATGCCAGACTGCAAAACTGGGTGCTGCACGTGTCTTTGGAGGTGGGTGTGCTGTGTGCTCCACGTGCGTTCACCTGGCTCCTGCAAGCTGTGTCTTCCACGTGCTCCGTAAACTGCTCAGGAGGAGCGGATCCTGCTGCGTCTGAGGGTCAGCACGCTTTGGAGGTGGCTGGGGGCAACATCATCTTTTTAGAGAGAAGCACATGGAGACAGCAGCATCTCTGCTGGGGGCAGACAGTGATTTAGTTTGTTCTTTGAACACTTTATTTTCAAAAGCATAATAGTTGCTCAAAATACTCAGGCTCAGACTGAGTTGGTGTTCATGCCATATTGCCAGTCAACCTGGGTTTTGGATGGGATTCTGCCAGCGTGAATTCCAGGTGTAGCATAGGTACGTGCAGAGAGATCGCTTGTCTTGTGCGTTGTTCATGTTGGCCTAGTGTAGAAAAGGGCAAAGTTTGTGCTAGGAGAAGGGAGACTGAGCTTGGGAAGACTTTAGCCAGGATTTGGGGAAAGTGTGAAGCTTGATCAGCTCCTTAATTTGTCCTAAAACTAGGATCAGGGTAATGTTCCAGTTCTTCAAACAAATGCCGTGCCTGGGTAAAACATACCAACAGTGGTATGTCCTTTGTGGAGACATGCTGTGTCTGTAACTGGAATAGGATGCGGCTCCCCCTGGCAGAAGAGTGTCCAATTCTGTGTACAGGGCAGTCTGCTTTCCACCCTCAGGAGAAGATCTGCCCGTGTCTTGGGGCTGGAAGTCTGGCTCTTTGGATGCCTCCTGGCAGAGAAGGGTTTAACGTAAAGGTCCAGACCTTTGCTTGACTATGAAGTATGTAGATCATTGGTGGTAGGCAGTGATCCTTCCCTTTCATCTTGGCAATGGAGAGACGTTTCCTTTTTTTTGTTTTTCCCTTTCTCTGTTAGCTGGTCGTATAATTTCTATTATTTATGCGTTGCTAGCGAAACCTCACGGTCTTCTAGTTCCCAGTGTGGGTGGTAGCAGAGAGTTCAGTGTACATGTCCTGCAGCTCATAGCAGTGAGTTAGCCAAGTCTGCTGCTACCCATGAGGAGTTGAAACAGGGTTGAGGAAGGTAACATCAACCCTTGAGTGAGGAAGGTAACACCATCTCAGCCTTGGCTGTAGCAAAGGAGAGGAAGCTAATGTAGCTGAATAGCCAGGTAATATGCTGTGGTGGGGATAAACCACAGAGTATGGAAAAATGTGGTGAGAGACGGATGCTGGAGGGGAAAGCAGAGAATTCCAAGTGGGAGATTCAGAACAGGTTCTCCGGGTTTGGTGGGGCACCTGGGTTCATGGATTGAGGAGAAATGGGTTCTGTTGGGAATATGGCTGTTTGGAAGAGGGACAGTAAAATTGGCAGAAGGTTCTAGCAAATGTGGAAGACATTGGATCATGGAATGTTTAATGAAATTGAGTGGAGTTTAGTTTTGTGCAGGGGAGGTTAATGGTACTCATTTACTTGAAAAAAACTTTAGTATTTGAGATTTGGGGCATTTTCAAGTAGTGCAGGTTAGGTACATAGGCACTAAATGGGTTTGTGGTAGGAATCTTGAGAAGACAGGGTGTCAAAAGGTGGTTATGGATTTGTGGAGTTATAGAGAAAGAAACTGCATTTCTGATGTGATAAAAGGGACAGGGATGTAACTTTTCCCAATTTTATTAAGTGGCGGATGTCCTTATACCTTCCACTTGAATTCTTTTTCTGCATTTTCTCCTTGCAGAACTAATTTTCTCTTTTTGTCTTTCCTCACGTCCTCTGAGGAATAAGGGAAAGGAAGACAGGAGAAGCAAATGGGTGACATTGTGGTGGTGTGATTAATTTCATGTCACATTTCTGAAGAGGCAAGGATTCATTTCTGGGTTACCAGACCTGTCACCTCCACTGTTCCTCCATTATTGAGTTGCTTACATTAAGGTATCTGTTTTATAAACTATCTGGGTGAGATTGATTCCATCTCAGATTTTATTGTCCCATAAGGGTCTTGAGAGAATAAACCCCACAGATTTTAAGATCAGGAAGGACTGCTGTGACTCAGTCTGGCTACAAACATTATCTGGTTTTGATTGCAAGACAACTCTTGGATAATTTTTCCGAGCTTGTATATCTCCTTTCAGGGGCTTCCAAGAGATGACTTTCCTGGAATTTACAGAACCTAGTTGGAGAAAAGGACTTCTCTTTTGGACCTAGAAAAGGTGCTTTGAAGAGGAGACTGCAGCTTTCCAAACTGGTGTTAGGGCTGCTGCTGAAAGCAGAGTATTTTTACAAGCTGGTTTTTGGACCCCGTTTGCCATCAAGGTGCCAAACCTATCTGTCAGTATGAAGGACTGATAAGAAATAGGATTGTTGATGTGGTCATAGGATCAATGGTTCACAGATATCTTCTGGCATCAGCAGTAGAGGAGCAACAACGTGAGCCTGACACGAGTCTTACCTGCTCCTTTGTTCAGACTGTTCTGGCCTGGACAGTTTTATTCAAACAAATGATTTTATTATGCATTTTGTGCAGCTGCTTTGGGAAGCTGAAGAGCAGAAAGGGAGTTCTTTGTGGACTCAAGACAATACCACCACAGACTCATATTTGGAAGGTTAAAATTTCAATAATTGTAATTTTCCAGAGTTTATTTCTGAGAGTTAGGCTATGTCCTCCTTAAAACCGATTTCTAAATTGTAAGGAATATTACGGTTTGCAGGGAGGCTCTTTATAAAGCAGGTTGTCCAGTTGCTTAATCTAATGGCTGGATTATATTGTGACAATTTACTTGAAGTGAATGGTGAATAAAATGTGTACTAGGTGGAAGTGGAAAATAATTTTGGGTCAAGGTGGAATTTGGCTGCAGGTTGCCAATTGGATAGTCGTGTCTTCGAGTGTTAACAGCAGTCCTAGAAAAATGAAGTTATTCTGTCCGTTTTTGCAGAGAAGTAAGCCTCTGCCCTTGCACCTTCTGGAACAGCCAAAGGGTAAAGCAGTCTCTTTTGTTTCTTTTTCTTTTTTTAATTAAGCTAAGTGTAGGGAGCGTCCAGCATGTTCTGCGGTGTTAACACAATTGCGTGCCAGAACTTGCTTTCGCTGGGTGGCAGAGGTCTCGCTATGTTGTGAAGAAGTGCCCCCAAAGTCCTCCTGCATGTCCAGGGAGGTGAAATGGTGCCTCTCCTGTGTTCTTGCCAAAGGCCTCGGAGGAGGCAGTTTCTCAGCACATCTTTGCACACATGTGCGTGAGTTGTCAGTAAATCTTTATTTTTAGTGTTCTGAAAATGGATCAGCGTGGATGCACACAACAGATTAATTTCCAGTATAGAAAAGCAAGAGCTCCTGCAATGTTCCTTCTCTTACAAGTTTTGTCACAGATTTCTCTGTTACCAGTGTGCTGTTAAATTCCAGCCTTGCCTTCTGCAGATTAAGCAACACTTTGATTGTACTCCAGAAGGAAAAAGAGGACTTTTTGCTCACTGAGGAAGTTGTGTGGCATCCAGATTTGTTTCATCTGAGTTTACAAATTAAAAGTTACAGGTTTGGGTATTTTAGAATGTCTGGCATCCAGGCATATGTCCAACATCTTACCAGGCATATAAATATATACTCGTCCTAAGCTGTGACTTAATGCTGTGCAGTGGCTTTAATCGATGATTGCAAAGTGTGGAAAAAAGATGCTGTGGAGATGGACAAACGTGTCTTTGTATGTGGCCGACAGTGGTGTGGGTTTGTTTGGCATGGCGAGGGTGGGTTCAGCATTCATGTCCCTGCTGGGTTACACTGAGTGATGAATGCTGTGGTCACCAGGCTTCAGTTAATCTCCAAAACACTGGTGTGAAATATTAAAGTCTTAGTCAATGCATTTACATCACCTACAATGTCTGGAAGAGCTGCCTGTCTCTACTGTAGCTGTATAAACCCAGCACTTAGTGTGTTGTGTTAGGGTACCTAGTGCATAATAGATAATGATTTCTGGAGTTTAATGGCTAGGGTTTTTTTCCATTTGATTTTTGGAACAGTTGTAGCTAGGCTCGTCTTGTGTTAATAATGATGAATTTTCAGAGAATTTTGTTAGAACTTCTACTTTCTAGCTGGGGGTTGCACCTGGTGTTTCTTGCTGAGCCTTCTGGATGCCAGCTGAACCGTGGAGATGGTTTGCAGTGCATTGCCTGCTCGATGGGAACAGCTAATCATGGGGATTTCCTGAAGAAATAGTTACATGCCACATACGCTGGTTTATCCATTGGCTCTGGTAACTGTTCCTGCCTCTAGGAATTGCATGATCAGATCAATTAAAAACATATAACTTTTACAGATGGTAGGTACAGTTCAGCTGTCTGAGCTCCAGCTGTATCCCTCTCTGTACGTGAGCCATAGGAGTCAAATCAGCTGAATGATTGGCCTGTCAGTACTCTGTGCGTACTAATTAATGAGGAGAACAACTGTGTCACTTAGCAGTAATTAGGAAGGTAGAACTTTCCAGAGGATGCTGCCAGTTGACCTGATGTCAGCTGTGAAGCGCCTGTGGTGGTGCTGAAACGTTCCCCTTTGTGAGCCTTCGGGAAGAGTTACCTGGTGTTGCTGGGATCTCAGAAATGGTAGTTTTGGTAATTGATTTTCTGGAAAATAGTGTCCAAAGCTCCAGCAATAGGAGCTTTGGTTTTAGTAACACTCTTAGAAGAAAAAGAATCACTTCACATTGAAGTCTTTGCAAGTGCTCTTGCTTTGGCATGGTCAGACCACGGTCATGTGCCTCCAAAAAAACCCCAGCACCTTTCCTGCGCTCCCTGCTCGGCCTGACCTGTTGGGGCAGGGAGGAGATGCCAGCAGAAGAGTATTGTTGCCAGTTTCTGTTTGGTATGTGTGTGATGACAGGTTAGTTTGGCAATTCCTGGTTATGTTTGTAGCCGTTCTTATTTGATTGTGTCATGGGTCTTCAGTGCTGGTGGTAAGGATATCTGCTGTGATTTGTGGGAGGCTGGGAACGGTGGCAAGAGAAGCGGTGGATGTGGGAAAGCAGCAGAGCCTGCATTTGGCTGCCGAGGCTTGGGTGTCTTGCTGGTGTCACTGCCCACTGTGGCTACACGGCCTCATCCAAGAGCAGTCTTGGCGGTTTTGTGTTAGGAAAAGCTTTCCCTTTGCTCTATGTGCTGTGGACTAGCTTAGCTCTGAAAATACAAGGGAGAGTCCATGATCTTGGGGGAGAAGCGGGAAGAGCTTCAAAGGTGACTGTTCTATATAAAATCCCTTAGGAGCCGGAGTGAGGAGCGTTCCTGTCACTGGCAGCTTCCTGCTGCTGGAGAAAATCCTGGCTGTTCTGCACCAGGTACATGTGCTGTTGCCAACACTGGAGTTTTGCGAAGGACAGTTGTCCAACTAGTCTGGGATGCTGGAGACTCATAGAGGGGTCTGTAAGTTCCACTAAAATTTAGCTGTTACAGGTCTGAACAAAAATGAAGGCTGTGTCAGAACTTTTGCTAGGAGAGCGTGTGGGCAGAAGTGATCCTGCCAGGGCATCCTGGAGAGTGTTAGACATGGTAGATGCTGCTATCTGTGTTTGGGAAGTGGGAGAGTTAAGTTTTCCCCAAGACTGTGGAGGTTATCATAAAAATACGGAGTTACAGTAAAACCGTTTTGTGGTCGGTCCTGTGACTTCCGTGTAGATTGTGATCCTCATTACAAGGGATGACTTCTTTATTGGCAGGAGTTGTGAGGAATTCAGGGGAGGAATCGGTGAAGCTGATGAAGGAAGGACCAGTCTCAATTTTAAGACGTTGCTATTACAGAATTACTCCAAGATATTTCTTCCAGTTGAACTAAACCTGTCAACTGTTTTCCGTAGTGACTGGTCATGTCTTATTTTGAATTAAATCGCAACTGTTCCTGTTTCTTTTTTATTTGAGGTCGTTATATATTATGATTTGTTATTTTTCCACAGCCGGATACAACCAGCTATTTAAAAGAAATCTGGAAAATAATTTTGGTGGAAGAATGTAGTTAGAGCAGACTGTTCCGTTCCAAAAAAATACCAAGAGAAAAGATTGATTTCAAACCTAAGGTTTTTTTAAAACTCAGTGAGATTTTAAAATCTGCTTTTCTATTGATGTTGTCCCTTTAGCAAGTGAATGGTCTTCAGGAAAGCATGTAAAATGCCAGTTTTGTTAATCGAGGCTTGTTTCTATTTCAGCTATAAAATCATAGAAAAATATAGGTTGCAAGGGACTTCTGGAGGTCATCTGTTCCATACTCGTATTGCTGCAGTTCCAGCATCATGAAAAAACGCAAATCAGATTTCTTTTGTGAGATAGAACATATTTTTTATACAGTTGGTTACTATTATTTCTTCTTTTAAAAAGGTAATCTGGGTTTTGATTAATAATGGCTGACAGTAGGCTGTACTGTAGTATTTAAGCATGTCTTGATCTTTTCATTTCAGTGGTTATCTAGTACTAGATATTCTCCAAACTCTAAAAGAAGTCAGTGCTCCTTCCCTGGGAGACTTACAGGCAAGGGATAAATGGGCTATGTGGAGGAAATCATAATCAATTTTATCTGATAATTGTAATGCTTCTTTTAACTAATAAAGCACACTCATGATTTCAGAGGTTGGGTTTGAGCCGTTTACTATGAAAGGTAATGCCTCACTTGCAGTTATGGATAAAAGAAAGGAATAACCTTTTGATTCCAAGCTACTTGCTGTAATTCTGCTCTTCTCAGCTGACAGGCTTTTCTTTTTTCAAAAGGAACTGGCTGCTGTCTGTCTTAGCCTGTTTACAATCTTAGTCTGTCACAATCACAGCTGGTAATGAGCTTATGTGGGGAAAGTAAAGTAAGAGCAAAGTCTCTAGACCTGTTTGACCAATCTGTATGTCTCGCTTTCTCCTTGAGAGGAAGATGAGGTTGTCTGGGACGGTTTATCTAGAACTGATAAGGTGTCGGAAATATTTTCTTGGCCCTTTGAGTTTGGCTTGGTGCAATTTGGAGCCTGTCTTACCCCTTTGGGACTGCTCTCTGCTAACTGAGACTGAGTTGAGGTGGGTCCTAGGTAATGATCATATTTATGGTGTTGAACGTAGTTCACCAGGTGCACTCTGCTCTGTCTGGATGAACTTGGAACTATGCGGTAATATACTGTTCACGCTGCGGGCAAGTTGTGCTGTTAGCAGCAATCCACGGGGAGGCCGGTGTCAAGCAGTGCCCGTGTTCTTGGGTGCATTATTTATACTCAGACCTTATCCATAAAGGTCATCGCTTGGATGGCACTTGCAGGTTCCTCAGGACATCAGGCTTCTGGGAACCTCTTGGCTTCCAGCTCCTTGGTAGTCTGTGCACTGTGTCGTACTGGAGCAACTTGTTAGATTTAAAGTTCTGAGTAACTGTGCTTGAGAGAAGCTCCATGCCAAAAACATATCCACTTAAAAGGGGGGGGGGGAAATGCCAGTATCTCAGTTATTCTTGACTAAAAAAAAAACAAAGGCCAATTTTACTAAAGGCTAAGTAGGTGTGTTTCTCAGAAACTAGTTTGCATAGATTTCTTAGCTATGTTTTGTTGCTATTTACCATACATGGATACATCTGGAAGGACAGAGGGTGTAGGAAGTTCCTATACTAATTGGGTATAGGTGCCGTAAGTATGGATGCTTCGCAAGAAATCAAGTCTTCCATGGGGATGGGGGTTGCCTTTGAGATTAGACTGCATTGTAAGGATGATAAAACCCCTTTTTAAAAAGGAGGGGGCTAGTAACAGTGGTTTAAATTAAAATGTTTTAAAAATCAAATTCAAAGTAAACATTGAGAGGCTTTTTACCATTTTATTCAACTTTAGGCACAAAAAGTCTAGCTTACCGAGCTACTCGGACAATAGGCTACTGTTCGAATAATTCAAACTTTTAAGAACTGATCTCTTTTAGTTAATAAACCTTCCAATTAAAAAAATTCCTATATGGTGGCAGCACAGTTTTTTCTGTTTCTTGACTCAGGCTCTCGGGCACTCCTGCGGAGTAATTATCAGTAGAACATGCAGTGCTGTATTTGGCTGTGTTCTTGTGATATTTTTTTTTGTACACAGGATGAACAGGGTCCTGTGGGGTGCTCTCAGTAAGGATGCTGTGTAAGAGATTAGCTAATTGGCAATTTGCTAATAGTCAAACGGCATTTTTAAGGGCAGGCCTAGGTGGGAAAACCAAGCACTGAAACTTGTGCCTGGTGCTCATTTGGTATAGCTACCGTGTGAGTGCTGGTCAGTAATGTCTTCCCAAGGGCTGTCACCGCAAGTGCTAAAACAGAAGAGCTGTTTTCTGTCCTTGCTCTGGCAAGCCTTAGTGTTGAACAGTGTGTGTCAGACAGTAACTGGAAGCTTTGTCTTTGTTGCTCTGTGACCCCTGGTATATTGCCGAAAAGCTCATGATTATGTTTCCTAGTTAAGCACTTCTCTACCAGAGAAATTAAAATTTTCAGAGATGCATTTTGGATTTTGGAGATGCCCAAGAGTACACTGGACATGGCAACCTGATTTAGTTAGATCTACTTCGACTAGATTACTTTTAGCAGTCTCCTAATATAAATTATTATATGATTCTGTCATTAATGCAGGAATTAATAAATCATATGTTCTGTTTGGATTCTGCAGAAAGAGAACTCATCCCTTAAAACAAGCTCAGGACACTCATCTCGTCTAGGTGTAATCACTGCTTATTCTGTAGACTTTCTGCCTTAAAATTGCAAGCTAAACTGCCATTTGCATGACCATCCCTATCCCCATTATTTATCCCTATTTGTGTCGGTCCCCGTTTCAGAGCTTGGATCCACTGCAAAATTATCCCTCTCTAGTGGCGGTGAAAGCAAAATATATAGAAATTCCTTAGCAGTTTTGAATAGAGAGAGTGAGAAGCTTTCAGGCAGGCTAAGTTTGTATGTGTGCAGAACTTCGCTTTAAAACCAGATTATCTGTGCAGACTCTCTCCTCTTCCTGTATAAAGAACACTAGACAATAATACCTACCTTCATAAATAGGCATTGTGTGCCATTCTTAGAACCTACAGTCAATGATTTCCTGAAAAAGCCTTTCTCTGAGCAGCCTGTTAAAACATACAGCTCCTGCTAGTCTAGAGCTACGTGACAAAAAGCATCCACTGTGAAATTTGATCTATCTTTAGATAATGTGATTGATTTTGCTTTTTTATTATTTTTTTTTCCCATTCTGAAGCTGAACTTGCTAAGCTGGATGAGGTGGAGCAGTCATGTATTCTTTATTCATATAGAGTTGTGCTTAAAAATTAAAATTGCTAAGTCATCTTAGACATACATGGTTTCAGTTAATTCCTACACAAGGAGTATTGGGCAGAGGAAATTAGCCAGTGTGTCTCCTGCCAGAAGCACATGGAATGAGGAGAAACAAAAACACTGTGATTAAACTTTGAAATCTAATAAATTTCACTGTACTAAAAGTGTTCTAGTAAACTTGCATGCTCTGTTAATGCCCAAGTACATTTTTGGAATATACATCTAATTTCTAAGTGTCTGAGTCATGCCACATAAATGGTTTGAGGTCTTAGATGTTTGCTGCCTAATCGTCTGAAAGTGTATTTTGTTAGAGGACTAACATTTTGTCCAGGAATAGACTGGTTTTTTTTAGTAATGCTTCGTATTCTTCTGTTAGCTGAACACCTGGCTGAAGTGCCTTGTCCCTCCTTTATTGGGCTGAGGCCTGCATCACACCTCTGTTGTGGACTTTGGAACAGTGCCATGTCCCTCTTTAACCTCCGGTCTGCATTACTGCAACCCCGTCTACCTGGAGCTGCCTTCAACAGTGTTTGTGTGTCAGTAGGTCAAAAAATAACCCCCACTGCCAAGGTTCATACCACCTGAGGAGGCTTAGTCCACACCAGCAAGAGGCTTTGCGTATGTTCCTGCCTCCATTTCTGCAGAACCAGCTGCTGGTCCAGTTGTGTGACACAGTGGAGGACATCAGACCTGTGTCCCCCAGGTCCTCCACCATTGTTGTAGCTGGTGGTTTTTGCTGTGGCCTTTGCAGTGGAGTGAAGTACTGCAGATACCTCCAGTGAATGAGAGGACACTGCTGATAGAGCAGATACCATGTAGATGGTATCTATGGTGAGATGATGGGATGAGATGTCTGTGCAGGAGGGCATGAGTAGCAAAGGCCTTCTTCAGAAAATATGGAAATTGGGGAAAAACATTGTGCTATGAAAATTCCCAGAGTGATGTTCAGACTTCAGGAATTTTACCCTCTTTGGATAATGTTTTGGTCCTGATGCTGCTTTCAGGTGAATACGTTTGAATTTTTACTTTGTGGGGAAAACATCATGGGTGAATGAGTTGAAATGTTGTTACAGCTGTTAAAGTAATGTATGGCTCTGATGCAGCGTCTAGATTGCTTTCCTCCAGAAACCTGCTCCTGAGCTGACCAGCCTTGCGTTGTGCATAAATGCTTCGGTTAGTACCTGCATTTTCCAGGGGATGGAAGAGGCAGAATACTGGTGGATCAGTTCAGGGTGGTTGTTTTTTTTTTTTTTCCCTTTCCAGAATGAATTAACGTAATCACACAAACCTTGGTGTGTGAGCACATGTTAAGGCTTCAATTTATTCCTAGTATAAAACACATTGAAACACTTTGCCCTATACTAAACTTCAAAATCTTTGCAATTTTGTTGCACATATTAAATAGAACAGCTTGATTATCTGAAAACAAAATAATTTGGGGATTAGGTTGAAGCTGAATTGAAGCTGTTGGCTGAGTCTTAACAAACGTTAAGGATAGGAACAACTGGGAATCAAAAATCAGTGGTTTTGAAGCTGTTTGTAGTGTTTGTGAGAGTGATAAAATCAGTCTGCTGAGATCCTTTCAAGAATTGCAAATAAAACCTGAAGTTCTGATTTAAATTAAAATTGGTGTTTCTAGAAGTTGAAACTTCAGAAAGTACTTAATTTAGGTTGCCTGGGTGACCTTGTTGATCTGTCAGCTCTTTCCAGAATCATTTATTAGTGCATTGCAAGAGGTGAGAGCTGTGCAACCTCAAGTGAATGAAATGTTTCCGTTGCATGGGATGGCACAAGATTTCTTCCTGGATGGGGGAGAGATTGCAGCCGGTGGCTGTTGCATTCACTGTGGAGCTGAAAGGAAGGAGTCTGTCAGCAAATATTGAGCATGTTGCATTTCTTCCCTCTTGGAAAGTTGTCTTTGCAACCATTAGTTTGAAACTACGTACTGTAAGTTACAAGGTGGGGGGGGACGACGACGCATTACTTTTGCTAGTGGGGCCAAATGGTCCCATCCTATGTGAGGGAGAGCAGGCAAATTGTTTTCAAGCTCTGACAAATGATCCCAGGCCTGTGGCTGGGCTCCAGCCTCTCTTTCTCAGCAGCTTTTAATGATTTAATTAAATATTTTTATAGTATCTTGAGATTTTAACCTCTTGTTTATTTTATCTCTGCAGTTGGAAGAATCTGAGGCCTTTATCTTCTGTCCAGCTTTGCAGTTCGGGTCGCCTCTGATTTCAGACATCTCATCATTTCCGCCTGCCAACCTGTCTGATATGTCGGGACCCGTGCCGAGCAGGGCCAGAGTTTACACGGATGTGAACACACACAGACCCCGGGAATACTGGGACTATGAGTCGCATGTTGTTGAGTGGGGGTAAGTCTGTGGGCTGCTTATGGATGTCCCTGGACCAGGATCGATCCCTGTAGCATCTGGTGCATGGGGAGTTCAGGCACCTGTGCTGCGTTAGGCTTTTTCGTGCTCGTTGGCAGATGTGTAGTGTGCATGGCAAGTGTTAGGGTCACAACTTTTTTTTTTTTGGAAAAGTGTTTCTTATCAAAATTTAAAATTCCCAGCAGTGCAAGAACATTTTTGGCAGCTCCCTTAAGAGTTTGGTTTGAAGAATTTTTGTCAGGTAGTCATGAAACATCCCCTTTCAGAGGGAGGAGAATCTTTTTCTGAAGCAAATCTAAACAGCCTTGGCTGCAGGGCTGAACAGAAGTGAAAAGACATTTGAAGTTGCTTCTGACTTGGATGAGTGAAGAGACTCAGCAGACTTAAATAGGTACATGCTATTTTGTGACTTGTTGCTCAGCTCTCTGCAAGTGACTGGAAAAGACATGTCTGCTGCTTTTTGAAGGAAGGAGATGTCTAAATTGAGCTCATGACTAAACAGTCCAAGAATCAGACAGCAGTAATGTCGACTTCGTAGCTCTGCATTCCTGCTTTTGTATAGCAGGGCCCAGACTAAGTTCTGCCCTCAGCTTTGTTGCAGTTTCTGGTTTCTGAAATGTACACAGTCTTCTGAGCATAAGTGGCTAGTCTGTTTTTAAACATGCTAGCACTTAAATTTTTGGTCTTACTGGCTTTGTTGATTTTTAACAACATTATACAAAGAAAAATGTAGCTTGCAAATATAGAGAGATGGGTGGAAAGGATAGCTCAAGTTTGCTGATGCTGAAATGCATAATTGGGCTTATGTTACCTACTGCAGAAGAAATAAGTTCTGGAATGAAACTAACTTGGATGCATAGAAGCTCCCTGTTTCTCTCCTAATTCTTAATCATCATGTTCAGGAGATGTAAGACACTACTTAATTCACCTTGTCTGAAAGGTGAGGCAGTGATTTAATGTTAAGGAGAGGTTTGTAAATTGTAATGGAAATGACTGAGCTCTTTGGAACTTTAACTTTTTATCTCTACAGAAATCAAGATGACTACCAGCTAGTTCGAAAATTAGGCCGAGGCAAATACAGTGAAGTATTTGAAGCCATCAACATTACAAATAATGAAAAAGTAGTTGTTAAAATTCTCAAGGTGAGCTGGGGATTGGGCAAAAGATAAAATCTGTCTTGATGGTGCATTTCACTGAATGACGCTCCAAAGCCAGGCTTTAAGGATTTCACTTTTAGAACATCAAACGTTTTAGACCAAATGCTGCGCTTTCCCGCCTCAGGTAGCTCATGGACTTCTCATAGCTATACATTTACCACATGCCAGTTAAGAAGTTTTGGACTATCAGGTCATGTTTAAACAGCTTTTAAAAAAAAAAAAAAGCCATCTTCCTGATGTTTGTAGCTGTCAGGGTTCTATGGTTAGAAAGGAGACTGGAGATATTTGAGCCCTTACTGGAATGATGCAGTCGGGTAATAACAAGACGTAGCTGTTTGAACTTAACTTGCAATGGCTCCAATGTATTTTGCTGACCTTTGTCATCTGGATGTTGAGCTGTCTATGAGCCTCACTTAACTGGACTGCTTTGTCTTACACTTTGGATTTTTATTCTTCAGCCTGTTAAAAAGAAGAAAATCAAGCGTGAAATCAAGATCTTAGAGAACTTGCGAGGCGGTCCCAATATAATCACTCTTGCAGATATAGTAAAAGATCCTGTGGTGAGTATGGAAGGAACTTAAAGGGTACACTGGGGTTATGGGTGAAGTCGCTGTGTTTGACTTCAGCTCTGATCTGGCTTTTTGTTTTCCCCTGCTCTTAAATCCTGCTTTTGAACGGCTTAATCAGATCAGCTCTTAATCTGATTAACTTCCTTTAGGGGGCCCTTCCCCCACAGGTCCCTTCAGCCCCTTACTCTGTAAGGATGAGATACCAGTGAACTGAGACAAGTTAGTTCATTCTACAAACAGTGCTGCCAGGGGCTGCAGGCTTTGTCTCTGCTTTCTTTATCTGAGGGGAATCACAATTATGTCTGAGGCAGAGGGGCTTCTGGAAATTTTAGGGGTAAAAATGGTTTAATTCGTTATCCTAAATGAAAACATATTATCTCAACTTAACATGGCTGAACACTTTTCTCTCTGTTTTAGTCTCGGACACCCGCTTTGGTTTTTGAACATGTAAACAACACAGACTTTAAGGTACAGTGTGGAATGTGAACTTCTAATGTTTTCCATTTGAAAGCCACTTGTAATGTTTTTCTGGGGGAAGGCAAGTATGTAGGGGGCAGGCAGGTGATTTAACCATTTTCTTCCAACATAGTAACTGTCTTTAAAGGTAAATCCGCTTGGGACAGAAGTTTATAATTAGTCGTTTAGTACATTTTGCTACATAAATTACAAGATGAAAATACAGATTCCAAGTGGTGGTGTAACCTTCGGAGCAAATTAACTTGTGGACCATCAATGCCTGTCTTTTTGAAACATATTGCTTTTATGTTCAGTGTATAACTGTTTATTGGAACTACTTTAAAAGTGGACGGCTGGTTTTGTGGCTTTCCATACTTCTGGGACAAGGGATTTAAATGTTTCTTTGTTCGCTTCACTACTGACCTGCTTCAGGAAAATGGCTGTGTAGTGCCATCTGGAATAGGTGCTTAATGTCGCAGAGCACCCTTGGTCTTTTTGAGACCCAGTCTGCAGGCAGAATGCATCATGCTGGTGGTGGGCGAGTGCAACCTGAGGGAGTTAGTGACAGCAACTGAAATCTACTGTCTGAGCAGAGCTGGAAGTAAACTATGTATGTGACTTATAAGGGGAGAGGAACAGGCTGGTCAGAGTCAGGTGTGGGATCAGAGTAACTTGGGAAACTTCTACTGTCCATTCTAATGGGTTTGGAGAAGCACAGCAGCAGAGAACAGGGCTGGGTTGTTCTGGATTGGCAGGGATGTGATGTTTTTCTCGGGTGTTGAACACTGATACAATGTGTTTGTGTCCCACAGCAATTATACCAGACATTAACAGATTATGATATTCGATTCTACATGTATGAGATTTTGAAGGTAAGTTGGTGTTTTGATGGTTTATCGGTTTATTTCTAGGATTTGCACTCAGCTAATCCTGTAGAGATGGTTATCATGTCACTAATGGGGGTGAAGAGAAGAGAAAGCCTATGGAAGAATTGGATTGGGAAGTAATATATCAAGTCAATATCAATTGTTCAGCTTTGCAACGAATTCTAGCCCCTTTTTTTTTTTGAGGATAGCGGAGCCTTTGGTTGCACTGGGGTAACTTAAGTTCCTAGATCAAAAGTGCATGTAACCTCTGAAAACAGAAAATTGTAAACTGTTTCTGTCTGGTTTTGGACCCTAATGTAATCTGAGTGAAAGGTATTTGTCTATTCTTCTGAAACAGGAGTCTGGAGAAGGGAAGACTTGTTTGATCAATAGTGCCTAGTAACTCTGCTCTTAGGAACTCTGAAATTCTATTTTTATGAGGAAGTACATGAGGTGTAGTCAAAACACTTCTGTTGCTGGGACCTCCCTTTGAGAAGGGGGTTCTAGAGGTGTTTTCTGTGGTCTGCGAGTCTAGTCCAGGATATAACACTAGACGGTAAAGTCTTGCCGTCTACTTAGACTTGGTATATGTGAAAATACTTGTGAATATGGTTGAACTTGAAAGATTCTCGTGACTCCAGCGTCTGTTTCTTTGTATGTCACCTACAGGCTCTAGATTACTGCCATAGCATGGGAATCATGCACAGAGATGTCAAACCTCACAATGTCATGATTGACCATGAGCACAGAAAGGTAATAACATGGGGCAGGCTGGAGAGCAGGGAGAGGTCCTACTTCTCCCTTGGCAAACGAGGATCCCTTTTGGGTACTCCTCTGTAGTGATATTAGTAGACATCTTTAAGGGGGGCTGCACTTCCATCATGTTGAGAAAATGTAAAATGTAATTATACACGCTGCTTTTCTTAATTTTTTTATGGGTTATATGTAACACATAAATAGGGTTGGTAAGGAGAGGTATTTTATTTAGACTGGTTGGTGATACGGGTGTGGGGAGAACATCTAAAAAGATACTCTGGTCAACTTCAAATTAATTGAAAATAGAAGACTTGTAAATGAAGCTTCAAACTACTGTGGTTCAGCCAGTGGAGAGCTGGAGCATCCCTTGAGCCTTTTGTCTTTGTTTTCTACCATTTCTAGCTTAGACTAATAGACTGGGGTTTGGCTGAATTCTATCACCCCGGCCAAGAGTACAATGTCAGAGTGGCTTCCAGATATTTCAAAGGACCTGAGCTCCTTGTAGATTATCAGGTAAGAATTACGGGGATTTATCATTGACTTTTATGTGGAAAGTCTGTGCCATTTCAAGGTAACAAATGAGAAATTGAGGTATCTAGACACCTGAAGCTAAAGGCAGTCTGTTCTAAATTGTATTCCAGAAAGCAGTGGCTGTAAAGCCACTGAATTAAAGAAACCAATGAGTAGTCTCAGGACCTGAGGAAGAGCCTCAGAACTATCATGGAATACAAATGTTGAATATTTTTTTTTTTTTAGCAAGGCTGCTTTTGCAGTAAGGCACAGGAATGAAACAAAGCCCTTGTGGGAATTGCTAGGACTGCATGAACTTGTAAATTAAGCTATAAAAACATCCGCATATCTGATGGCAGTTTGCATTATGGAAATGCTGTTGGCTGGAAATAGTAGTGTTGCTGGTGACTTTTGGATCGTGCTGGTTCTGAATGAAGGCACTTCGTCACCTGCCCATATACCTTGTGGAGTCCACTCCTTTTGTTGCTTGTGATGCTTCCCTTCTCAACACGTGTTTCTCAATGATTCCTAACACTGAAGTCTGCAGTGAAAATAGAAAAAGACACTGGTCTTTAATATCCTTATGGCCAAGGATGGAAATGGGATACCTGCTGTTCTGCTAATTGCTGTATCCTAGTTTGAGTAACTGGAACACTGAGCTGAACAGTGATCTGGTGAGGAAGATGCATGAAGATATTTCAGTCTGTTCCCAGTGTAACTTGGCCACGTTTATATCACTGGAGGGAGGGGGGACCCTGTTCGTACTGAGAGTCTGTTGTGCTTAATTCATTAGAACTTGAATTGTCCTTCTGGTTTTGTACAGATGTATGATTACAGTCTGGATATGTGGAGCTTGGGTTGCATGTTGGCTAGTATGATATTCCGAAAGGAGCCATTTTTCCATGGCCATGACAACTATGATCAGGTGAGAGCTGGTCATGTACAATCTCTGTTCTCTTAGCACAGTGAAGGTTTCCTGCTTACAATTCTATCGAGAGATCCGAAGAAGAATTTAAGCATTTCTTTAATAGCTTGTTTGCTCTGTTTGAAGCCCCTTTCCTTTTCTCAAGTGTGCAAGATTTTCTAACAAATTAAGTAGAAATAGAGTTACAGTGCTTTGTATTTATGAGCTCCTCAGTAGCTATCTGGAAAAATTGTAGCAATAGTTATATTAAGGCTGTTGTGTTCTGGTACGCAGAGTGACTATTCCTGAGTTAATGTTCTGTGTAAAGCCCCTGCCACTGTCCACCCTCCCTGCCCTCTGTATAGAAACTGTGAATTTGGTACAGTTTTACGTAGATTCTGAGATCGTTGATGTGTTGCCTTTAGGCCAAAATTTTTATACTTAAACCTTTAACATGCGCTCTGCATTTGAACTAATGTGCAGACATTTAAGAACAGTGACCTTCTGTTCTCAGACCTTCATTCTGGAGCCCTCCGGCGTGGTGCTTCACCCTTCACGTGCAAGATACAGAGTCTCTGGTTTTTTGACTGGTTATTCTTGCTTTTCCACCCTGTTGGTTTTGAATAGTTTCTTGCTACAAAGGGAGTTAGTCTTGCAAGACCTCAGGTTTCAGTGATACAGGTGTATGTAGCTCCCTCCTGGCTGCCTTGGATTGCTAAGTTCCGACTGTGAGCAGAGGCATGTTCACATGTTCATGATGCCTGTGATTGTAAGTGGCTGGGGAAGTGAGAGTCATGGGATGACCGTGGGGCTGCTGGTTCAGACCACCGAGGTCAAGTTCCCAAGGGAATGTGCTGCTGTATCTTCACGCTGGCTCTGGCATTATCGTCCCTTCACAGTAGTGACTGACTTTTCTGTTTGTTCCCAGCTGGTGAGGATAGCCAAGGTGCTGGGAACAGAAGACCTGTATGACTACATCGACAAATACAACATTGAACTGGATCCACGTTTCAATGACATCTTGGGCAGGTGAGCCAAGATCTGGAATAGCTCATAATCTCTTGGTAGACCCAGGCAGCTACTGCTTTGTCAACTGACCTTGAAGTAAACAAAAAACTTATGCTTATGGGAGAAACCAGAACCAAGATTCTTGAGAACTGTCACTTTGTGCTTTTGATCCCTTTTGACAGTGCTTCCCATGGTCCTTTCTGTGCAAATGGACTTGAGGAGAGGTTTTTAAATGTCATCTAGGAAATAAATGATCTGCTGGAGCATAAAGCATGAAGGGCAAAATCTCTCTCCAGTATTCGGGGCGAGGTGGGGGGGTGGGAACAAAACTATGTTTCTCAGCATTACAGTGCAGAAAATCAGTTGCTGCTTAAGATCGCGTTTACATATTTTTTCCCTCATAGAATTATTTTGTGTGGCATGTACCAAAAGTACAAGGGACTGTTGTTGGGGGCATAAGGGAAGAGCAGAAGCTGGGGTTTTAGGCCTGTAAGTCTGTTCTGAACTTGAGTCCTTGTGCTGCCTGGGGCTGCGGTGGCTGTGCCGCCGCGTGGAGACACGGTGTACTGCTGCTTTGTGCTCTGCTACGGCTCAGCTCCGTTGTTGCCACATCAAGCAGCAGCCCCGCTCGGAGGTGGACATCTGTCATAGTTCTTGCTCTTTAAAAAAAGTGAGTTTTGGCATTGATGTCCTCTACCGAGCCCGATTTGTGTATCTTTTTCTGCAGACACTCCCGTAAGCGATGGGAGCGCTTTGTTCACAGTGAGAACCAACATCTGGTAAGTCCAGAAGCTCTGGATTTCTTAGACAAGCTGTTGCGATATGATCACCAGTCACGACTCACAGCGAGAGAAGCCATGGAACACCCCTACTTCTGTAAGTAGCAGCCGCTGTCATCATCTGCTGTCCAAAGAGTTCTTCCTTTGCCTCTGGGAAATCTCCATTCTAGTAGATTGTGCAGATAGGAGCTAAGAACAGCAACGTAATAAGCCTGGTCTTTGCAAATAATTGTGCTGGAGCCGAGGCTGCTGTCTGTGTGGTGGATAAATTAGGCCACTGCCACCTACACTAGCCGAGGAAACAAAGCATTATGTGCCCATGTCAGGCCAGTGAATCAGCACCGTGTTAAAGGTTTGGTGCTAAACCTGTGCTAATTTCAGCAGGCGTCTGGGTACATGAATTCCTGTTTTGATAAAACCAGATAACTGATTTTTTTGAGAAACAGGCCCTTTTAACACCTTTTGTTGCTAAATGTCTACCTTAGCAAATGGTATATTCAGGTCTTGGTTTTGCAAGCAAAAACGTAACTTTCACTAGTAAATGTTTTTAAACCCTTGGTCATTTTCACAAATCTTGATATTTAGATTTTTGAAACAGCTGTCTTGCTGCTGAACAGGCTTGTATAATTAGCAGTGTAGATCTCTATTATATCTGTGGCAAATGTTTAAGTGAAACGTTTTGCGAGTATGAGCATTACTAAAGGTGAAAGCTTTGAATGTGAGAGTTAGACGAACAGCTAAATTAACTGGTGTCCGAGTATAGATACAGGTGGTACTAAATTCAGCCTGAGGAAGGGCGAAATTTAAAATTCCCTTCTCTGATGGAGTGGACTTGGGAGGCAGGAAGGGATGGGAGTGCTATTTACCTGCAGCTGAAAATAAAGTGTTAGTGAGTAAATTGGGATGTATTACAGAAGACAAACTCCAATGACACTCGTGACAACTCACAGGCTGCAGTGGGATGTGTATAGAGATGTGACACATGATTGTAATTAGCGATAATCTTTCTGCTTGGTACACCCATTTTCTGGGTTTGGCTTTATGCAATTGCTTAGCATAGAAAGGAGATCAACTTCGTTTCCTTCACCTTTTGCTGTCAAGCAGTCCGGCTGAACTCCAAAACGCATCATTTAGGTGACTTTTCACTGATCACATTACCTTGGTGCCTTCTTGGATACTTCCCGCTGAAGTTGGTGGAAACTTCTGTGTTGCGGTAGATGGTGGTTGACGTTATTTGATGTAGGCAGCTTGCCAGGACTGGCTGAGCACAGAGGTGGCAGGCAGGCAGTGTGCTTCAGCTGCTGTCTGGCAACACGGCACCTAAAGGTACTGTGCTCTTCCTAGATCCCATCGTGAAAGACCAGGCTCGGATGGGCTCGTCCAACATGCCAGGTGGCAGCACTCCTGTCAGCAGTGCGAGTATGATGTCAGGTCAGTTCTGTTTTTGACTCTTCTTGGTACGTGGCCTTTAAAAGCATTTCCACGTGCTGTGTGGATGTGAGGATCCGGGAGGGTGAGTCCTGCAGGTGGGGCATTAGGTCATCTCTTGGGACCAATGACAAAGGCAAGGAGGGCTACGACAAAGTGGGTGGGAGAGTGCGATAAATAAGGCCTCGCTGCAGCCTGACCTGCTTTTCTGGTCTGGTTTTAAAAAGTGCTTTGCAGTTGGCTTTTTTGGCAGCAGTTTGAAGGACAGTTATCCTGCCATACATCTGCCCTTCAGTGACACTTGTATGTGCACAAATCTGTGCTCTTTGCAGAGGCTGCAGAGGACAGTAACAGATCTTTAACCTCACTTTATTTTGGCAGCTCTGAAAATGTAACAGAGCAGCTGCAAACTGACCTGCAAAGAGACCATTTAAGAAGCTGAGCTGTCCTGGATAGCGATAACACTAGTTTCGCTCTAATTCCTGCCTTACCTGTCTCTCTTCCAGGGATTTCTTCAGTGCCAACACCTTCACCCCTTGGACCTCTAGCAGGCTCACCCGTCATTTCTGCCACCACCACTCTGGGGATGCCCGTTCCAGCTGCTGCAGGCGCTCAGCAGTAGTGATGGGCTCTGTCTCCTGCTGCCTGAGCTGAGTCAGGTGGGGAAGAGGTTTCCCCCTCCACCTCTCCTCAGGACGCAGCTCGTGCCTGGCAGGGGAAGGGAGGGGATGAACGCTTTGGAGGCACCGTGTCTGAACTGTTGCTTGTGGATTTATAGTAGTTCAGTCATTATATACAAAATTATTATAGGCTGATTTTTCTTTTTTTACTTGAACTTTTCGTAACTCAGGGGATTCCCTGAAAATACCTACAGATGGAATATTTCTCGGACAGTTTCCCCCCCCCCTTCCCCTCCCCCCAAAAAAAAAAAAAGTACTCTTCATTTAAGAACAAAGAGGAATCAACAGCATTTCCAAGCTCTTGCATCCTGCTGGAAATCTCTTCATGTTCCCACCATTACTCCTCCACGAGCCTACACCTTGGGGGATTGTGCTGTTCTCCAGAGGCTACAAACCAAGTCTTCGTGAGGCAGGGGAGGGGGATTCTTAAAGTACCACTCACTTTAACCCCACGTCCTGCATATGATTCAGCCGGGGTACACTGAGGAGACAATTCCAGTATGGAGAGGTGGTATAAGTTTAAAAGGAGTTAAGTGCAGATGATGTCTGAAACCCTAATTGGATTGAATCATGTCTCCTTAGGAGTCAACCAGAATGCCAACTCGCCCCCTTGCATGTAATTTTAGTCTTAAAAGATGAAGTTACTGATCCAATTGGAGTCCTTGCCACCTCCTGAGAAAGGTGCTCCTGTAGAGTAAGCCGTACTCTAATGGGCCCCTTTCTCATGGAGTGTTCTTCCTGCCATTGCTTGGCTTGGATCTCTGGAATTAGTTTGTTATTGGGTATATTGTTTTTAAATTGTTTATATAGGTTTCAAGCTGGTGGCTACTTAAAGCTGGAAAAATCAGACTGCGCCAAGTCCGATACCACATCTTCACCCACCATCCCCTCCCTCACGTGCCATGTGGTGAGAATACCAGTTACCTCACAGTCTTGTAAATATGCACTGAGAGGAAGGAGCGAGCAGACGTTAACTTAAACTGAAATGGTAGATCAGTAATTGTGGACAAATATTATCATTGACAACAGAAAAGCACCCTTGTTACAGCCCTGCTACCCCTTGCTGTGTATATATACTTTGTCCTTCATATGTGAAAGATCCAGTGTTGGAATTTTGGTGTAAATAAACATTTGGTTTTATTTATCGAGGTTAGATTGAAGTTCCCTGTGTAGAGGCCTCCCTGGGGTGGTGGCACAGGCGTGGCCCACAGCCCCACACGTACTGGGGAGGCCGTGTCCCCCTTCACGTGCAGTTTGCACGGTGAGCAGTGCAGAGAAGCTGTACACACCAAAGCCTCTCCTGGGAGAAGGACCTTTTGCCATAAAAACAAAAAACCCTTGTCTTCTGTGTCAGCTCTGATGCATGAAAAGTTGCGATGCTGAACCAATTCTTAGTTTTTTGTGTGTGGTGCTATTCATTGGATTTCAGTGACTTGTTTTCAGTCATGTAACATTTGTGGGGCTTGTCTGGAGCGGCCATAAGTACAGTGGCAGTTGTCTCTCTTGGTGAGGGACAGCTAAAGCCATCGCAGCAGTTGCTTGTCCTGGGCATTGAGTGCTCTTCCCCTTCCTCAGCAAGTGCCTGCTTGTTCTTTGGGGGCAAAGGCTGTGTTCTTCCATGTCAGTTAATTTTGCAAGGTAGGGTGGAGTGAGTGGGCTGGGTCGAACCAACTGAAGAGAAAGGGGACAGAACATGAAACAGCTCCCTTTTTGCAGATTGCTGGCACAGAAGAGGAGGTTTTTCACGTGCACGTGGGGAGCTTTGTCCTCCATGACTTCATCCAGCAGGAGCACGTTGCGCTACATCCTAGAACGATGTGAAAGTAGGACTGTGTTGACCCTTGCCTCAATGTGCTGTGATGTAAAAGGACCCGTTATGCCAGAAAACACAGCTCTTGGTCGTTGGCGCTGGGCTGTGAGCTGCAGGGGACATTTTGCCCCGTTCTGCTCCGTTATTTCCAGCGAGGGAGGTTTGCGCTGGCTGCTCCCTCTGGGACCAAAGACATGGATGAGCCCTATGAAAGAGGGGACGGCCAGCAGCCCCGATGCCCCTCAGCCCTCGCACAAGGAAAAGCGAAAACCTGTGCGCGGAAGGACGTTTTTTTAGTGAAAAACAAACTTAAAACGAAGTTCCCAGGGCGGGGGGCGAACGCGTGCTGCGCGCTGTCCTTCGCGCACGCGCGACAGCGCCCCGCCCCCTCTGCCCACGTGACCCGCCCCGAGGCGCTGCGCTTGCGCCTTGAAGCGCCGTGACNCTGGGGGGTCTCGCGGGGGGCCCGGGGGCCCGAGCAGAGGGTTCGGGCGCACCTCCCCGCTGCTGTGGCGCCGTCCCTCGTCACGGGAGCGGGACCTCCCGCCAGGCCGCGGGCACAGACGGGGCTGCCGTTTGGCCGCTGCCTGACTCAAGGCCGGGCCCTTGCGCTCTCGGGGCTTCGCTTTTCCGGGCCGCCCATCACGGCAGTAACCGGGGCGGAGGGGGGGCTCTGCAGCACCGCCGGGGCTGGCCCGGCCTTGCCCAGCGTTCTGTAAGTGCCGGTGCCCGGTGTCTGCGCCTTGTTTTGCCCATTGGGATCGCAGGGCAGCTTCCCTCTGTGGGACCCCACTCCGATCCGGGCAGTCATCCCTCTTCAGCCCGTGGAGATCATCTGCGTTCTCCGCAGATGGGTGGGTGCTGTGCTCGGGTGCTCGTCAGTGAGAACTGTTCCAGGCGCTGGTTTTAGCCGTGGAAGTAAATAAAAATCCACTCGTGGCCGGTCAGGTGGACCTTCCACGACGGTACGGTTTGAAGTATGGTTTGGTAAGCCCCCGTGCTCTGAGCTTGTGTTTCTGCCCTTCAAAGTGTAACTGATGCTGCGAGTTAACGTTTTGTGGTTTTGAAAATAGAATTTTTTTGTAATACTTGCAGCTATTGTCCGCTGTAATTTGAACACTGTAAATATTGGGGTATTTGCCAGTAAATTTTAGAAGAGAAGCCTGCAATATGTGCTGCTTCCTTCATTCTACTCCTTAAGTTCTCTGTGTGTGAACAGGAGTTTTTTTTCTTCCATAGGTTTTGTCTCCTCCTTCCCAGGGCTTCGGTATGTGACAGCCCAGTGTCTGTGTGTCGCAGGGGATAGGGAACTGCCAGCTGAGCGGAGCTGGTTTCTGGTCATGTGCAAATAACTTTGCTTGCACAAGGGGTGGGAAAGGAAATAAAAGGAAATTGTTATCACCGTGTGAGCATTAGAAGCTTTAACATTACCAGGAACTTAGTGTTTACAGGGGAGTTGGAGATCTGTTGTAGGCTGTTACAGTTTGTTTTCATCCAAAAAGTGTTTTAAAAGGGTACTTTGAGAAGGGACAGCACCCACCCCGTGACCTACTTAGCGTCTGTGTGTGAGCAGCCTGCCATCCTGCTGCCTCCCATTCAGACGCCGCAGAAAGCGGTGCTTCCAGCCAGGCTCTCACGCGCAGCAGGGAGCAGGGAGAGGGCTGAGGCAGCACCGAGACACTGGAGGTGCCACGTGGGCAGAGGAACGCGCTCCCCGAGTTGCTGCCGGGAGAGTGCAGCGTTGAGAAACAGCTGTTTCTCCATCAGGATGCTTTTAATTCCTCCCACCTCAAATCCTATTCGGACATGTCGCTTATCAAGTGAATCCTGTTCAGATCCCAAAAGTAGTTGGATCTGTTGGAAAAGCCTTTAGGTACAGGCAGTGTTTGTGGCCTCATCCTGCGCTCCAACCCTGTGGCTGCTCAGCAAAGCCTCCTTAGTGGAAACTTCTCCAATGTGGGATATCAGATGGCCCTCAGCCTCCTCTCTTCTTCCTCGCATGAGGCAGCGGTGACAAATACCACGATGCAGCGTGACATAGTGTCCCTTCTAGGCTCCATGGGAAGCGCTCTCATGTCCTGTAAGTGCAATTAACCCATCTGAAACCAGAGCACTGTGCGCTTTGTGTGTTATTCCCTTCCCTACCTGTCCCCAAGTTCATGTGCTCTACAAAACAATGGTATTTGTTTAATACTGGCTAACTTGTGCATATACCAATAGCTGGCAAGTTTGTGTTTGTTGGGAGAGAAGTTGATATGCTCATTATTTGTTAACTCTGGTATAATTATGTCCTTTCTTGTGATTGTTGCTGTTGGTGGAAATGCTCACACTTTTCCCTAGGACGGCTGCATCCAGGAGCCGCTGGCTAGCTGGGAGTTGGTAGGAACATGAAGTCCTAGTCTTAGGAAACACTTGACACCTGAGCTGGCAGCTGCGTCAGAGAGCAAGCAGTTGCAGCATGGCTTTGCACGACCGTCACGGTCCTGAATGGAGCCGTGATCTGTTGGGGAGTATGAGAGCTGAGGGCGAGGGATCTGCTCGGGCAGCGGTGGTGGCTCCAGTGTCAGGAGGAGAAGCAGTTGTCTCCCAGGGTGGGAGAGACGTGTGGCAGGGTGTGTGCCGACTGCCCCATGTCATCTCCCTCGTTGTGTGTGTGACACCACTTGAGTGGATTTTTTCCTCCTTGATCTGAGTTGCTGCCCCCCGTGTGCTGGCGTTGCCTGTCAGCTTGTCTCTTTGTGGTTTCTTACAGACTTTGATTCTAAGAAGAAAAGAAAAGTGGCGGAAATTTATCAGGCTCTGAACAGCGACCCCATCGACGTGGCTGCGCTCAGGCGGATGGCGATCAGCGAGGGGGGGCTCTTGACAGATGAGATTCGTTGCAAAGTGTGGCCGAAGCTGCTAAGTGTTAATACAGATGACCTGCCCCCTCTTCCAGGTATGGAACAGCCTGGGCTTGCGTGCTTTGGAAGAACAGCTCAGTGATCTCTGTGCATGTTAGAGGAAGGATCCCAGAGGTTGAATCACATGCTTTCTGGCCTACCTTCTCCCTCTGTACGTGGGTGTGTTTCCCACCAAGCTCATGTGCGAAGGGGGCTCTCGCTGCAACATGAACGCTGTAGCTTCATGTGCTGTATTATACGTAAATGGCAGGTTTGGAAGTACACGGCTTCCTAAAAACAACATTTCCATTGTGCTGTGAGGGTGTTGTTATCTTTAGTGACAGTGGTGGAAATTAGTTCTCTTTGGATGCGGTTGGTGTGGCCCGGAGCAGTGTAATGGCATGCTGGCGTGTGTAAGTTCATCTGCAGCAGAAAGTATCAAAGTTTTTGTTGCTGCCATGGAGAGGTGACTGTGCTGAGCCCTGGCTTGGCTGAAATTCTTCCAAGGTGTCTCTGCCAGGTGTAGATGAAGCATTTTGTTGTGTGAAGCACATGTGGTGTTTAGTTAGAGCAGAAGCAGGGAAAGTGACCTTCCTGATGAGATACCTGCATGGTTTTTCAACCTTAGCAATGCAAAAGTTCCAGGTCCTGTAGCTTTTGCAGTCACTGTCCCCCCCACAGATTTTATTGTTGTTCCTGAATCTGTGGCCATTCAGAAGCGTGCATCCCCCCACGTCAGTCAAGAGCTGGATTATGTGAGGTGATCAGAGCTGCTGGAGGACACCACTTAATTTCACGTGATCACATAGATAGCTCAGTGTGCCAGCAAATTCTTTTCTCTTCTGTTTTAACTATCTTAGCTAGCCGTGGGTGGGGTTTTCTTCTGAATTATTTCTAGTTAATAAACTACTCTTTGTGGTCTCCACAGCGTATCGTGCCTTACTGCTGCTGAGTATGCTTTCAATTGCACAGCAAAATTGTGGAGCAAAGACGTTTCTGGGAATGCCAGGAGTGATGTCAGTTTAAGCATTTCAACGTATGTTGTTTAAAGAAATAAGTCTTGTTTCCTCACACAGAAGTGTGATTAGTGTCAGAATGCGCAACAGTGCAAGTGAGGGGACAGGGTTGGTGTGTGACATACAAAAAGGGGACGTACGACGGAGTGGTGTGTCTCTGTGTGCAGCCTCATCCTCCTGCCTTCAGCAGGGTTTCTCCTGTCTCCCTCGCCCAGCTTTTCCCGGTACCTTTGCACTACTCAGTGTTAATCATATTCCTCTTTTTCTCAGCAGGAAAGGAGCTGCGAGAGGACAATAAAGATTACCAGCAAGTGTTACTGGACGTGCGGCGATCCCTGCGCCGTTTCCCACCAGGTGAGAGGGGATTCTCCTCTTCCCACTCCGCGGGCGGGAAGGTCTGTGCCGTGGGGCTCCTCCTGGCTCAGACCTTACTCGGGGGGTTGCAGTAGGTGACGCTCCATTGCTACGAGAGCCTGACTTCTAGAAAGCTTTTTCTTTGTGAGCTTAACAGCTGCTTCTTCATTCAGTGGAGCCGTTCTGTGGCTATCAGTTTCCTTCAGCTGCCCATGCTACAGCTGGGTTTTGATGTGGCTCTTTCAAGGTTACTCTTCCCCCTGTGCTGCTGAGTCCGTCTGCCAGCAGGCTGGTACTGCTGGAACAGTTGAGCACAGAGAGGCCCAGATCCCGTGGGATCCTCACCTGTTGTGAACAGGGTGAGATTAGGATAGATGGAGCGCTTGAGAAATGCACCATTTGCTTCAGTTTATTTTAGACTGTGGTCTAGCTTAGGGGCGTGGTTTGTCAGTGGTTAGAACAAATTCTGGTATAAAACTGTCTCGAAGTCGGGTCCATGCACCAAATCTAAGAGAACTCTGAACCTTTAGAAGCAAAATGTTTTTGCAGTTGTTTTGTTCTGATGGGTGGCTGGTGCCTCGTTGTGCTATTTATAAAACATTTAATCCAGCAGCTATCTAACTCTGCAGAGCAGTCGTTATTTCTGGCCAGAATCTGTTCCCCTCCTTCTGCTGCTTTTATTTTGCGTAAGCAGTTGATTCACTCTGATTCTCTTCTGAGTGTGGATACTGTTTGCAAGCCTGATTCCTGAAGGGTCTGCTAGTACGGATTTTTTTGCCCTTGAATGGCAGCCTCCTGCCTATTTTTAGATGCATTAGTGAAGCAGGGGAAACGGAGAACTTTGTCATTGCAGGATCTCTGCTGGGACTTTCTACTCAGCCTTTGGGCATTTTATCTGTTGACAAGGACTGCCAGAAACTGGCTGCAGCTGTGCATGGCAGGAACAATGTTTTTCATGTGACATCCTGTCCCTAAACACATGTTGTTAGCAGGGGACCGATACAAAGTTTTGGCGATGGTGGCCTCGCAGTCTGATGCAGTTGGCGCAGTTTCTGTGAAAAGGGGTCCTGTTTAATTTTTTCTAGAACCCCTGGGAAATAAAAAATGATTAAAATGTCCTTAGCAATGCTGGTTGTGCAGTGCAATTCATTCTTCGCAGCACTGTACAAACCTCAGTAAACCCTGCTCCCGTCCTCCACGGTGACTTCCTCGCAGGTAGGGGCACTGCAGCTCCAAAGATTAAACAACCTAACGACTGGATGGCTTCCCCTGGGCTGTCAGAGTTTTGGGGGACAGGATTAGGGCTTAGGATATTTTTTCTGCTAGTTTTATCTCCTTCCCCTTTGCACCACATCCTTTGGGATCAGGTGGGTTGGTAAACGCACAGGTCCTCTCCTTGCATACCGTGCTCGCTCCTGCAGCAGGCACCAGTAGGTGACACAGCCTGTCCCACCACTGCCTGGTGCTGTCCCCACAGGGATGCCGGATGACCAGAGGGAAGGCTTGCAGGAGGACCTCATTGATATTATCCTCCATGTCCTCAAGCGCAACCCCCAGCTGCACTACTACCAGGGCTACCATGACATCGTGGTCACCTTCCTCCTGGTGGTGGGGGACAGATTGGCCACGGCTCTGGTGGAAAAGCTCTCCACGCATCATCTCAGGTACTCAGCGGGCTCAGCTGGGAGGGAGAAGCTGCCTGCATGTCCTCAAGCTGTGGGGACACCTGTGCAGATGGGGCTGGCCTGGAAGGCAGAGCCTTCGGTTAAGGCCGGCTGCCTGTCGTGTCCATACCCAGAGGGCTGCTGTGAGAGAGCAGCGTGACCACACAATAGCACGTGGCTTTGCAGGGAGTTGTGCTCTGGGGAAGGGATAATTGAAGGCTGTCAGTTAATTTGTAGCGTCTCTTGAAGTTGAAAAAGCCGACGCACATGCATTATTCATGGTTCTCTGGCCGTCTCTGCTGTCAGGGCCTCTGTGGCTCCTGGGGGCTGGCTCAGCACAGTGCCTCCCACTAAGCCTCACACAGCCCTGGGCGGCGTGGTCTGTACCACCAGTGTCCCGAGCCCCAAGTCAAATGACTCTCCTGTTTGTGCACTGAAGTGAGAATAAGCCTTCAGCTGGGGAGTGGTTTGGAGAGATTCTCCCCCCTCTCCCAGACGGGGAGTTAGGTTTTGGGTGCTGGAAAGGCTTTACGGTTCATGCATGAACTGCAGCAAAATAAGAAGTGTCAGCTGACACCAGCGTGATTGTCTGGGTCCGGGTTTTCTGTGCAGATCAGCCCTGTGTGTCCCAGATAGGTAGGAAGGGGGCTGTCCCAAATAGACAGAATTCCTTGGGGCTGGGGGCCACCCTGTCAGCAAAGCTGTTAATTGCAAGTATGTTTGTTTACCTTCTGGTTGCCTCCCTGGAGGGATTGCTCACTGACGTGACTGCTTGACAGAGCTTCTTTTAAATCTTTCCTCAGGGATTTTATGGACCCAACGATGGATAATACCAAGCACATTTTAAATTACCTGATGCCCATCATAGACCAGGTGAACCCTGAGGTGCATGACTTCATGCAGAGGTATGCAGATGTTCCCTCGGAGCCTCATAGCTCTCCACTGCCAGACTCACGTTACTGTTCATGGGGCTGTTTGCGCCAGCATGTCCCCAGCACCACAGTGGCTTTTTCAGAGTGAGTCAACACAGCCCACAGCTAACGGTGACAGTCCAAAGCCGTGCGGGACTCTGCTTCTGAGCAGACCCAAACCTATGTTGCCTGTCTTGAGGGGTTTTAAATGGTGTCATCTTCACCCCAGTGGTCTGCAGTCCATATTGGAAAGGCTGGGGGATTACAGTCGGTGTCATGCAAAGCTGCCACAACTGCTTCACCTGCCCAGTTTTGTGGCTGCTGTTGCCTTGCTGTAGTTTGTTGCTAGTTCTGGGGTTAATTCCCAGGTTGTGCAATAGGGACACAGAAGTGTAGTCTGGGCAGAATAAAGCAGAATCAGGAAGGTAAGTGGGAAGGTTCAGTCCAGAGCCCTTTTCTGGGCACATGTGTCTGTTAGGTTTCATGGACGGGGTGTCTTTGGATGCCAATCTTGATTGCAAACTTCCAGAAGTTAATAAGGCTTTACGGCTGAAAAGGAATCTGAAAAGTTAAATGTGCTGCAGGGCTTCGGGTATCCTCAGGTCAGCGTGCCAGTGATGTGGTACATCACACATTCAGGTTCTCCTGAAAGCAAACCATTTGGACCTCTGTTGTGGGCCCTAGTGGATGGAGAGGAGTAGTACTTTGCCTTGGGGGTGTAGCAGAGGTGCAGTTCATGGATCTGGACTGAATTCTGAATCCTCTGCCAATAGCCAGTTCTATCTCCCCTCCCAGGCATGGAGTTGTGTCTCAGGGATCACCCAGGAGCATTCCAGCGCTGTTTCCAAGCTGCTGGCAGCAGCTGACCTAACAGCACTTTCTCTCTGCAGTGCGGAGGTGGGAACCATTTTTGCTCTCAGCTGGCTGATCACCTGGTTCGGGCACGTTTTGTCTGACTTCAGGCACGTTGTGCGATTATATGACTTCTTCCTGGCTTGCCATCCACTGATGCCCATTTATTTTGCTGCTGTGGTAGGTATTGGACAGAGTGGTAGGGGGATTAACTGAACTGTTGCGAGGTGGCAGTAGTTTGGGGCTGCAGAGGGGAGCTGGCAAGCCCAGTGCTGCTGGGCTTGGCTGCACCCCACTGTACACAAGGCCAGCAATCCTGGGATCCAGGATTGCTTGGGGCAGCCTAAGGGTGTCCAGATCTGCAGGTTGTTCCAGTTTAGTGCCATGGAGGCAGCGTGACCTGGTGGTTGTTTTTTTTTGGCTTTCATGTGCTAGCCCTGCTGCTGGGCACTTGCTCGGGTCCTGGGGAGCCTGGCTGGGGACATCTGCGTGTCCATCTGCCCTTTCTCCTATGGGGGGGTCCAACAAATCTCTGTTTGAGGGCAAGCTGCAGAGTCAAGCCCTGCTGAGGTTCTGCCCACGTCTCCGACCTGCCAGTAGCAGGCTCTGCTCAGAAGACGGACATAACTACCCAGGAAGGGGCTTTACGTGGCCTCAGAGTCTCAGGAAGGGTTTGACTTTTCCCAGACAGGGAATGCTCCACTGCAGTGTGTCCCCTTGAGGAAAGGCAGGTCTTTCAGCCAGAAGCGAAATGTTTTTCTCTTCAGGCTCTGAAGTGAGTGCTAGTGAGTGACAAGGAGTCGTCACCACTTCCCCAGCTGTCCTCAGTGCTCTTGCTCCTCTCTGCAGATCGTGCTGTACCGGGAGCAGGAAGTTCTAGACTGCGAGTGCGACATGGCGTCTGTCCACCACCTCCTGTCCCAGATCCCACAGGACCTTCCTTATGAGACTCTGATCAGCAGAGCTGGGGACCTTTTTGTCCAGTTCCCACCATCCGAACTTGCCAGGGAGGCAGCACAGCAGCAGGCTGAACGGTGAGTGCAGGGCAGCCCATGTGCGCACATGTTCTGTACATCCCCTTGCCAGGTCTTGCTTCCTCGCGAATATCTTCCTGCCTGGCAGGAGGCAGGTCCCGAAGGTGAGCCAGGGATACTCCTTGACCAGTTTCTTCTCTTGCAGAACTGCGGCTTCCACTTTTAAGGACTTTGAGTTGGTGTCAGTGCAGCAGAGACCAGACACTGTGTTGAGGCAGCGCTTCAGGGAGCGGCTCCGAGGGGAGGAGCGGACAAAGTCCATCTTGACAAAGCCAAGGACCAACCGCTTTGTCAAGCTGGCGGTGATGGGGCTGACAGTCGCGCTGGGAGCAGCTGCCTTGGCCGTGGTGAAGAGCGCGCTGGAGTGGGCACCCAAGTTTGAACTGCAGATTTTTCCCTGAAGCCGGAGGAGAGGCCTTCCCTGTCACCACGTCCTTCCCTGGCGGGAAGGGTGATTTTTGATGAAAGGACATGTCCGGAAACAATCTCTCTGAAGATTATTTTTTATTCTTGCTGCGTCCTGTGACGCCTTCGGCCTTTGCGACAGAGACTAATAGGAACCAGCCCAGCAGGATTGTTCCCCACACCGACGCTCACCTTGTTCTCTCCTCCCCGTGCAGGGGTGAGCAAACAGGCCGCTATCTCGTGAGGAACTGGAGGTACGGACAAGTCGGTCTCCTCAAGCTGCGCACAGGTGACTGTATGAGTGGAGAGCCGTGCATGGGCTATGCTGAAACGATCTCGTGTTATCTGTTAGGGATAATTAGTGTGAGCGAGGGCAAAGCCTCACCTGGAGGAGAGCGTTACGGCAGGTTTNACCCTGCCGTCTGCTTTCAGCTTTGCCGGTGGTCCAACCCTTCCCTTTCCTATAGGCAACCTCTGGGTAGAGCCAAACCTTTCACAAACCCCTGCCAGCGCCCTGCCGTGAGGTTGTCTCCAGCGTGTAACACTCCCTGGCTCCATATGCTTCCTCATCCTTGCAGCCTGATCTGTTCATGGGAGAAGGGCAGGGGACAGGAGGAGACCCACGGGACTGCCAGAGGGAGCTTAGCTCTTGGTTGCTGGGTCTCCTTCGCTGTCAGTAGCACAGTGGTATCTTGGGTCAGTGAGGTGGGAGACGAGTGTCACTCGCCCTGCCTGAGGTATGTGCTGTCATGTGCCAGATCACATCAACTCAAGAGTTAGTGGCACCAGAAACACACGTTGCAGACTTCTACAGCTCCCGAAGCAGGCTCTAAAGCAGAGAAGGGCTTTTTCCATCTTGTGAAACAGTTTGTACAGGACAGAAGTCATTGCGGTAGGAAGTCTGTCTTAAATCTCCCCCATGAGCTCATCAGACTTCAGTGTCATTCTTTGGAGTAACGCAAGTGAGGGATTTTCCTGGAAAGGCCACCCCCGACCCCTGCATAGCTCCCATTTCCTCATCCAGTCCCATTACCAGTCCTAATGCTACCTGCCCTCCAAGCTAAGCAGCAAATCCTTCTAGACAACTCGGTGTCCCACTGAGACAAAGCCAATAGACACTATATGCCTCTACCTCTCCCCTGAGCTGCTAAACCTCCCGCAAGTGCCCTTACCTGTCCCTTACAGCTCCCACCCAGCTTCCCCTGCTGTTGCTGTGTTGTGCCCAAAGCCATCTGTGCCGTGCCCAGGGGCTGCACACCTGAAAATTAGGTGTTGGTTGAAGAGTTATGGATTTTGGGATAGAGAAGAAAACTCGTGCCCTGCAAAGTTCAGCCCCCTCCTGTCCCAACCCCCTGCCTGGCAGTTCCTAAGCGCCTCCTGGGTAGGTTCTAGGTTGCCCCGTGGGCCCTCGGTCTTGGAGGAGCCATGCCCTTCTGACCATTGGACTGGCCAGAGGGCATGTGGGCAGTCGTCACGCCTGACCCATGTTTCCATAACGCTCTGAGCAGAGGAGTTTCCTTTGCCTCTGCAGGTTGAAAGCCAGAGTGTGTGAATCTGCTCTCGCAGACGCAGGGCAGTGAGACCTGTTCCCTCTGCTGCTCGCTGGTGCCAGCGGCTGGCTTGTGCCAGGGCTGTCCACACCGCTGGTGAGAACTGGGGGCTGCTCAGGGGTCTCCTCTCCCACCGTGGTTAAAGGCAGAACCAGTTTCTGGGCCCTCAGCATCTCCCCAGGGCAGCAGCAGCGTGGGATGAAAGGCTGGGTGACTTAGCACTTTAGAAACTTGTGGTGCAGGAGAGTCTGTGGTGAATGTGGTCACCTGTGGCTGCTGCCGGAGGTCCTGGAACGCTCTGTACACTCCCCCACTGCCCTAAAGGAGGGGATGGCTGGAGCCCCCTGCCTGGGGGAAGCCCCTGTGGCCCCCCAACTCTCTGGCCATGATGCACTTTAGTTCTTGCGTTGTCCCTGGGGGAGGAGGGGCCTGGGAGGAAATGGTTGCTGCGGGTGCTTCAGTTACTCTGTACAAAGACTTATACATACCCATGTAAATGCAGATTTGTACAAACCCTATAACTGTAAAATAAACAGTTACTTAACACACTTCCTTCCCCTGTGCCGGCAGGGGCTGTGGTGTGGGGCCGGGGATGCCAGATCTGCTCTCGTGGCACGCCATGGCCTGGCACTGGCACATCCCTGCAGCAGCCAAGCCGGCTCTGTGGTCACTGACCTGCGTGGCCTCGTCCCTGGTAGCCCCGTGGGAAGAGGAGCAGGAGCGGAGCCAAAAGGCGCTTGCGTGCCCTGGTTGCTGTTCTCCTTCCATCTGCCCGCCTTTGGTTAAATGCCAGGACTTGCACGTGCTGTCGGTTCTCCATGGCGTTCCCCCCTCCCCATCAGCAGCACAGTGGGCAGAGCGAGTCTGTAAATAGCCTGACCTCCTGGCCCCTTTTGCACCCCGGGCCGGGTGCCCGGCTGCAGCAGGAGATCCCAGGCACAGCCGGGGCATGGTGCCCATCGGCGGAGGCCTGGCCGTTACCGCTTCCCCCGTGCAGCGTCCGGTGGACGGGCACGCTCCGCTGAACCGGGTTGATGCAGCCACTTTCCCTGGGCTGGGAATAGGCTTCGCTCAGCAGCACGGGGCTAGCGGCTGTGTTTACCGGATTGGGCCAGGACTATTTTTAGTTTCTTGTGGCTTCCTCGCTGGGAGCGATTTGCTCAAAGCCCTTTGGGAGGAACATGCAGGCAGAGGCCTACAGAGTGTGTGGGGCTGCTGGGGGCTCAGTGGGGCAGGGGGTGGGCAGGGCTGGGGTTTTACAGTGAAAGAGAGAGAGCCGGCACTGTGCCGTTCCTTGCAGCATGTGCTTTGTGATGACATGATGCCCAGCTCCGGCACGCTGCCGGGGCATGTGCCCTGCCCGGAGCCTGGACAGCGAGTCCAGCAGGAGCTCAGGTGTTAACACCACCCGTCAGAGCCCCTCATCTGCTGGCACAGAGGCATGGCCGGACCCGTTTGGGATTCTGCAGAGAGAACAGCCCCCAGGGAAATGTCTCACATCTTTTATTTACCCAAAAGAGCAAAAACAGGGAAATGGTGGTGTGTGGAAATACCCAGGTCCCTCCCAGGTGCTGCAGTGTGGGTGCAGCCGGGCACACGGTGCGTGTGCAGGCTTGGCACAGCTCCGCGCCAGGCCGTGCACAGCTCCAGCAGGACATACAGCCTGGTCTACCGTGGCTGGCAGGGCAGGGTCACCACGCACAGGGATGGCACATGGGGCTGGTGGCACGGGGGCTTCGGCCTTGCCAGCTCAGGGCTGTCCTGGGGCTCCTCCAGGCACTTCCTCTGGGCTGGATCCAGGCACAAAATTGAATGAGGTGCTGCCGGCGGCAGGGACTGGCGATGCAAAACCTGGCGCTCGTGGGGTTTCTGACACAGGCACAGAAACAGCCACCGAGCCACCAGCAAAGGGATCCCTCAGCGTCGTTACTGAGTGGTGGAAGCAGGGCTGTGGGGGACAGCGGGACATGGTGGCCGTGCTGGCGTTGAGCCGGATGCTCCGCAGCGCTCGCCACAAACCAGCTCCGGGTGATCCATCCGGCTCCCAGGGTGCGACGTGGCTTGGCCCCTTGGCCCCGTGCCAGGCATCACCCATCACCTCCCCGGCCTCAAGTGTCCCACCGGGGCTGGACGCCGTGAACGTGGGAGATGCCGAAGGGCACCACCGTCCCCGCCGTGGTGAAGGCGGTGGGGGGCCGCAGTGGGGGGCTGCCACGCAGGATGGGCGAGAGCTGCTGCTCCTCTTCTCGGGGGCGGCGCAGGGCCAGCGTGCAGGAGAGGAGCCCAATGGCACCCAGCGCCCCAGCTGCCGTGCACAGCGCCAAGCCCACCAGGCGGCACGTCCCCAGCGCATGGTTGTACCGCACTGCCTGCATGTCCAGCACCACGAATTCCTCCTCCCCAATCCCCTCCAGCTTCGGGGGCACCAGGGAGCCGGTGGCCAGCGCTGCGGCCCCCACAAGCAAGAACAGGGTGCCCGTGGAGAGGCTCACCTGGGGACAGGGGTGCAGGGCTCGAGGTCAGCACCAGCCCCGCTGTGTCCCCCAGATGCCTTGGTGGGAGGGTGCATCTCCATGGGAAGCGGGGGTTTTGGGGTCTCTTACCTTCCAGATAAGGGGGGCCCAGGCTCCATGTGGCGAGGACCCATCCCTGTCCCCCTCAGGGCTGGCCCCAGTGCAGTCCTCGTAGAAGAGGTGGAGGTAGGAGCGGACGCCGTACCACTTCCCCTGCGCCACGCTGGGCCCGCGGCTGCAGCTGCAGTTCGACTCATGGGCAGGCATTGGGCCTGGGGGGCACAGAGGGGCCAGGATGGGCTGTGGGGAGGGCGACAAGACCCACAGCAAGTCCCTCCCGCAGCACCCGTGGGGCTGAGCCAGCTCCTGCCCTTGTCCCAGGGTGCAGGGCAGGGGACGGGGCACCGGTGCTGAGTGCACCCCCCCATCCCTGCTTTGGGGAGCACCAAGAGGGACCCCAAGAGCTTCCCCCCCTCAACCCAGCCAGGGTGACGAGGCTGAGGCCACGTCCTCGGGGTGACCAAGGGCATTGCTGCCCTCATCCCGGTGGGGCATCCAAATGGGATGGAAGAAAGGACACCCCCCCCTGCATTGTGGGGACCTGCCCATCCTGGGCTGGATCCAGACCCGGCACAGCCCCCACACGGCCCCGCCGCCATGCTGGCAGGATCAGGCCCAACATCAGGCCATCCGCAGCCACCCAATCGCCAGCGATGGGGAAGGAGGGGCGGTGGCAGGGAGGGATGCGGGGCCACTGGCTTGCGGGGACACTGGGACACGGCCACCACATTGCAGGGACCGGGCCACCGTGTCCCCTCCCCGCCGCCTGCCCAGGGATGGGGCATTGCCATGGGAACTGCCTGCTCAGCCCTGGCCAGGGCAGCCCCTGAAGCCTGGCGGATGCGAGGGGGGTTGGGTGGGATACGTGTGGAAATGTCAGCTTAGAGCAGCGTGAGGGCGGGGGACCGGGACCCTTTCGGTGCCGGCCCTGGCGCTGAACAAAGCCCTGCGCCAGAGAGGCCTCACCGGGGTACGCGCTGTTCACAGGATCAGTTGGGACTGGGGCCATGTTTGTCCCTCCATCCCTTGTATGCTGGGGGCTGGGGTGGGGGGGAGAACAGCCTGGTGCTGCCAGGGTTTGAGGGGAGGATCATGCTGGGGACCACCCCGGTGCACCCCTGGTGGCCATCACTCTGCTCCCCTTGGGCTGCTCTCATCCTGCATCCCCCCCTGTGTTCTCCCATAGGCTCACCCCTGCCCACACCCCTGCCTCCCAGCCCTGCCTGCTCCCCGCTTACCTCTGGGGGGGCAGAGGCCTCAGAACATCCTTCCCCGTCTTGGTGGCGTCACCAGCAGCTGTTCCTCTGCTGTCCTCGTGCCCGGGAGGGATCCCACGGCACCGTTCACAGNTGGGGGCCGTGCTGGGGTGGAGGGGAGCAGGCAGAGCAGGTCCCTGCTGCGAGGCTGGGAGCCGCTGCTGCCTGCGGAGCTGGCGCGACGCTGCGTGCAGCTGCCGCGTGTGACTCAGAGCCGGGCCGGCGGCGTGTGCACGTGCCTGCGTGGGCAGCGCCGGACACCGGGCACCGGGCACTTGGCCCTGTGTGGCCCTG
>VWZL01001648.1:68731-104225 GCA_013396915.1 Stercorarius parasiticus
AGCTTCGGGGATGCTCCGGGATGCTCTGTACCGGCCCGGGGATGCTCCGGGCCGCCCCGGGGTTTCTTCCCCGACTGAGCCGGCGAATACTCCGGTCGGGTGCGGTGCGGGGACGCTGCGGCGGGTGCGGGTCGGGGGTGCGCGGGGGCGGTGCGGGCAGCCCGGGAGCCGCACGCCCCCCGGTGCCGCTCTTATAGCCGCCGCCGCCCCGCCCCCGGTAAACACCGCCGCGCCGGTTCTGTCAATGGGAGGCACCGCCCCTCCCGGCCCATTGGCCGCGGGGCGGGGGGGAATATCCCGCTCCGCCAATGGGAGCCCTCCGGTGAGGAGTTGCTGGAGAGAATGGCAGGGCGGCACGCCCCAGTACCCTCCGGTACCCCCGCCACGGCACCCCGGTGGCTCCCGGTGACCCCACCTGAGCAGCACAGCACCCCTGATACCTTCACACGAGCGCCCCGGTACCGCGGCCTGGGCACCCCGTGACCTCCCGTACCCACCCAGGGATGCTCCAACTACTGCCAGTACCCGCTGCTCCCCCGGTCTACGCACCCTGGTGTCCGCGGTGNNTGTCCCCGGCGCCCACCCCGACCCGCACGGGGGTACCCGCGGGAGCCCCCACACCCCTCATAGACCCCTGGGAGCTGCACTCCGGACCGGAGACGGCCCTCCGGTGCCCCGGGCAGAGCCTTGGCCCGGGACAGCCCCCAGGCCGTCCCGCTGGGGCTTGCAGCTCTCGCCCCCCCCCCGCGGCGTGGGAACGGCGGTGCCTTCGTGGACGCGTCCCCGCCCCGGCGGCGTCTCCCCGTGGCTCGGTTGCCCGGCGGGGAGCNGGGGCCGCGCCCATTGGCTTCCGCCGCGGCGCGCGGGCCCGCCGCAAGGCGCGCCCCCATTGGCTGCACCGCCCGTCGCCAGTTGCTGTGGTAACAGGGGGCCCGAGCGGGGCCGGGGCCGGGGCCGCGGCGCCGCCCGCGGCCTACCCCGGGTACTGCGGCCTGCCCCCGGCACTGCACTGAGCCCCCCGGCCCTGCTCGCTGTTCCCCGGAGNNCCGGAGCCCCACTACCCGGAGAACACCACACAACCCCCCGCCGCGTCTCCCCCATCGCGCTGGGCCTCGCACTAGGCCTGGCAGCATGGGGCCTGCCCGAGTTGTTCCCGCCCGGTGTGGCTGGAGGCCGTGCCCGGCACCGGGCACTTGCCACACAGCTCCCGTATGACCCTGGCACCGAGCACCTGCCTGGCCATTCCCCCCGACCCACAAGGCTTCGCACCCCTTCCCGTGGGTGGGACCGGGTGAGTGCTCATTAGCACAGCGGGGCCCTGAGGCGGCTCCTCCATGCCCGTTGGCGTCGTGCACCGGGGCTGCCTTGCTCCGGGCTCTCCCAGTCGGCCAGCCCTCACCCGACACTACCGCCGCGGGCTCTGCTCCCTCCCAGCTCACAGCCACCCCACAGGCAGCTGAGTCCCCATCCCACGGGACCCGTGCCGCAGGGCTTTCCGGTCCGGCCCGGATCCCAGCCCGGTGGATTTCGTCCCGGTGGATCCCAGGCAGGTGGATCCCGCCGCTCAGCCCCCAGGGCTTCTGCCGTGCGGCGCCGGGGCGGAGCCGGCAGGGGGCGCCCTCCCCCGCCCCTTCCCGTGAGCGCGTGCTCCGCCCGGCCGCCGTACCCGCCTGTTGTCGCCATGGGGACCGGCCCGAGGCCGGGAGACGGGGACGCGGTGTACGGGGGTCCCCGGGGGGCAGGAGGTTGGCAGGGGGCCATGGGGGATCCCCGGGGGGCAGGAGGATGGCGGGAGGCCATGGGGTATGAGGAATCCTCGGGGTGCAAGGGGGCTCCCAATGGGACAAAGGAGCAGGTCGGGGGGTGTCCCCACAGGGGACAGGCAGGAGGACTCCCCATGGGACATGAGGTGAGGAGGGGAGGGGAGCTCCCCATAGGGGATGGGCAGGGGGCTCCCCATTTGGCAGGGAGGATGGGTAGGGTGCTCCCCGTGGGCAGAGAAGGTAGGTGATGGTGGGGTTCACTAAGGATACCATAGTCCAGGGGGTGTCGCTGCCTCTCAGCTCTGACTTTGGACCCACAGAGGCTTGTCCGTGGGGACAGGCAGAGCTGCGGGGCTCAGCTCCTTGCTGGGGTTATGCTTTTTCCTTCCAGAGCCTGCACGGAGGTGGATGCACAGGGCCCGGTTCTGAGTATCATGGAGGAGTTCAAGAGTCTAGTAAGTCTCTTGTTCCAGTGGGATTTATGGCACTTACACTACTGTGGTTATAAACGCAGCGTCTCAAACATGCCTGAGACTTGCTGCTGGTAAAGTGCACAAAGGGACACCTGAAAGCCCCAGAGGAGATTCGGAGGGGAGTCGGAACTGTGGGTCACTTCAGAGAGGTCCCTGCTCACACACTGCCTCTGACTCCCGATCTTTTCTGTGCTACTGTCATGCTGAGTTTAGGATTACAGCAAATGGCAGAAGACAGAAGCAGAGGAGAGGAAGTCTCCACCCCACAGGGTGACTTTGCCACCGCTCACCAGTGAGGACAAGAAGAAGAAAGGGGAGAAGAACAAGCCAGGTTGGGCGAGATTCCCTTACACACTGCCCTGCTGCCCCTGCCCACTGGTGCTGCTTTTGCATTAACCCAGTGCTTCCTGCTGGGACGCATTCAGCAAAAGCCACAAGAGTTACCCAAGGGGAAATGCTGAGAATAAAGAGGGAGAACTAGAAAAGACCAGGCACTGCTTTGTAGGCTCAGCTCCTGGGCTGTAACTGCAAGCCGCTCTCTCTGGGGCCACAGAAGATTTCAATTCAGTCTCTCAGTTGTTCTTTATATTTCCCTCAGACACATATGACAGGAGAGAGTAGATGTAAGGCTTTGAAACCAGACTGTGAAATAAGCACAGGCCTCTTTTTTGTTTCACCAGTTGCATTTACGCTGAGTAAAAAACCATCCTTGCCTTCAGAGACATCATCATCCCCAGAGAAATACAGAAGTTTTGCTCAGAGGAAATTAGCGCTTAAGAATGCTGAATTAGCTAAAACCATGGAAGAGATCAAAATTATCGCGGTACGTGCCACAAATATCCAGTGCTGGGATGCAGGCAGCAAATGCATACAGTTACCCCAGCTGCCTTTATGGAGGAAATTCTAGCAGCCTGACTCACTCTTGCAAAATGGCATGTGTTTATTTATTAATACACTGGAGGTAATTATGCTGCTGTGCTTAATGCTGGTGAAATCTAACCTTGATATTGTCTATCAAGAAAAATTAAGAGAAACCAAGAGAGAGTCCAGACTGTAGCAGTAGGAGGGATGAGATTTAGGAAGTGTGACCTGTTAGAAAAGGCTGTTGGTATCAGATTTTCTCAGTCTAGCAAAGAGAAGTTTGAGGTGAAGGACATGACCACAGCTTTTTAGTAGGTGAAAGATGGTTATAGAAGAGACAGTGATCCTCCAGCTGGTAGTAAGGAATGTGGGAGCAGGGGTGTGCTGTACGGGGGAAGTCAGAGTGCCTCGGCACTGAGGCTGGGGTTTGCTGTTTGATGCTGGGATGGCCAGGGTCTTGTTGGTGCTGTTACCATGGGACAGGAATGTCCCAGGGATGGCAGAAGATGGTAAGAAAACTTGGGGCAGATGGTACTGCTGGAGTCCCCAGCACGTTAATCCACAAATTCTCATAGGATCTGACCAATCTGAAGAAAAATGCCATCAAGGAGATGAAGCAGCGCAGTGCCCACCTGACAGAGACCAATAACCGGCTGATTAAGGACATCCAGCACACTGATGACAGCACTGCCAAGCAAGCAAGGGTGTTGCTGCAGCAGTATGAAGTATTTCAGGTGAGTCTTTAGCATTGACCAACAGACTCAGTTAAGCAGAATGCAGAACTTCCCATTACTTGTTAATACTAGAGAAGGGCCAGGTGCTGCTCAGCCCCTTCGACTGTACTGAGTGTGACCGGAGCATCCCCAGTCGTGGGGGGAGCTCCTTGGTGCTCAAAGATCCTATGAGGTGCTCTTGTTTTGTGCCTGTGTTTTAAAGCCATGAGAGCACCCTGACTGTTACTGTCCTAAGCAACAGCAGTCACCCCTGTAACAACCCAAATACATCCCTCCATAACATCCTTGGCTCCAGCTGGCTCCTGAAGCGCCATTCTGCTTCCCAGAGCGGCTCCTGTGCATGAGCTGGCACCAGCCACAGCGACGGATTCCTCTGTGCTGCTAATGCAAGCAACAGCACATGAGAGAAACATCAGGGATAGTGTAAGGGAATGTTTCAGAGCTCTGTGGAATGAGCAGTGGCTGGATTTCTCCTTGTGCAGAGGATGAAGGCAATGGTGCAGACCTTCAATCAAAACCAGCTGGACACAGCAAGGGCAGAGCTCCAGGAAATGGAAAAAACAATGGAAAAGAATCTGGGAAGTGAGTTGCTCCCATTACTATGAAACGCAGTCTATACAACCATGTTACCTTTGGTTTCCATCTTGGTAGGTTAAAGACACTGTGTTGATCTTATAAATGTCAAACAATTCCATTTCTGAAAATGAATCCCGTTTACTCTGTGGGTCTGATCTTCCCGTCAGCCTGTCGGGAGGGGGAGAGCCCTGTGACACCTGGCAGCCTGTGCTCAGGGGGGTTGGAAGAATCTCCTCCTTGGCAACTGTTTGCACCACCCTGCTGGGGCAGGGTATTGTCAAGGTGGTCTGACTGTAGGTGTTTGTTCCCACTCCCCACAGGGTGTGTAATCTCTGTAGAGAGAAGGGCTCAGGCAAATGCCCTTAGTGGAATGGAATCCTTAGTGAAGAAGCAAAGGTCTGGAACCCCTGGGTTGAGATTTTCTCTTTTGACTTTCAATCAGAGCTACAGCAGCAGCTGGAGGAAGCCACATCAAAGGTACAGGCTCTCCAGGATGAGCTCAGTGTCCTGCGGACCTACATCGATGGGCACTATCCAGAACAAGATGTCCAGATAGTTCTTCTACAGCGCAGCATCCAGAGCCTGAAGGAGCAACACCAGGTGCTGAGACCTCTCCTTCCCTGCAGCGTTGCCAGGGAGGAAAGAGAGGGCAGGGGAGGAAGGAACGCAATGGTTATCTTGCCTAAGGCTCCTGTTGGTTTTGTGCACTGCTTCCTGCTGTTCTCAGGAGGAGATAGACAAGACAGAAAAAATGGGGAAGGCCATCTTGGAGAAACTAGAAGAGAAGGCACAGGCAGAACAAGAGGCGCTGTTACAGAAAGTTGTGGAGGTTTGTGGAGTTCATGTGACATCCCAGCAAGGGGAATCAGTTTCTGGGAGATGGGAGACAAGGTAGGGGCTTCCGCACATTGCCTGTTAGCAATAGCACAGTGCAGCCAGCACCCAAAGAGTAACAGCATTGCTGGTCCCTTCCTGATGCCATAGTGGAGCTGTTTGTCAGGCTGGGAGGGTACATGAGAAGCACCTCTGAGTTGCTGCTGTAGTCTGGTGTGTTGAAATATTCTCACTCCTGAGAGTTTGCTGTGTGGAGGTGAGTGCACTGTGACCCAGCATTCACCCTGCTTTTACGGTCCCTGTTTTATTACATTATTTAGATAGCTGCTTTGCTAATCGGCTGTGGCAACACACATATGTTTGTAATAAATTCATGAGGAAATTAAACTATATGCAGCACTAGAGAGCAGGGGCTGCTGTCGTTCTTCCCAAAATAGGAGGAACTCCTGTTGCACAGTTCCTGCTTGCATGATGTTCTTAGCACTTTTCCTGGGTTAGCAGCTTGAGAGCACTAAGAAAATATTAATTACTGACTCCGTTTACAGCCTGCTCTGATGCAGAACTGCTGTACTCTTTTACAGGTGAATTTGTAAGCACAGGTGATATAAGTTACCCAAGCAATATTAATAAGCTTTCCCTGGGAAATTGAACTGGATCTCTTGAGTTCCTTAGTCTTTTTCCACTATCAGCACAATGTGATCTCAACAACAGTCTCTTTCTAGAGCTGGAACCCAAATCTTGTTTGGGCAGAAATAATTTTCCTGAAGCATGACGCATCTGGACACAGCCAGCACTGGCACCCAGCAGTGGCAGGGTTTCATGCTGGTGGTTACTGGGAAGTTTCTGCAGCTGGTTTTCTTCTCTTCACCCACACAGGAGAAGTTGCTGCACCAGGATGGCCTGAAACAGATGGTGATAAACAATCACATTCTGCAATGTGGAATACTGAGGCAAAGGGAGGTGAGCGAGGTGGGGAAGAACCAGCGCAGTGCAGCAGAACCAGCCACCCTCAGCCCTTGCCCTTCATGAGGCTTTTGTCTGCCTTAGTGGGGTACATTGCCTTCCATTTCCAGTGGAGTCAGGGGGCTGTTAGGACATCCCTGAGGGTGAAGCAGTCCATCAGGTATTTCAGGAAGCCTGGTAGGGGCTTACTTGCACAAGGGATGTTTTCTAGCTCTGCTGTTTGCAAAATCTCTAAAACTTTAATTCCTGCTTCTATTGCAAACTAAAGAACTCTTAAAAATGTCATTCATACAGATTGTTAAGGACCTGGAGGAAGAGATTCATGAACTGAAGAGAAGCATCCAGACACTCCGTCAGAGTGCAAGAGACCCAAGAGAGCTGATCTTTGCTGATGTCCTTCTCCGCAGACCCAAGTAAGGCTGGTCAGTGGTCATGCACAGCCCTTTCTCTGTGGCCTTGGGCTGCAGAGTCTTTGTCACTGAGTGCTAATAACCTTACCCCATCATTTCCACAGATGTCACTGTTAAAGCTATGCCCAGCCTGGGGTATAAACCCACAGTTACATTGGGTTCTGCTGGGGAAGACAGCAGCAGGGTATTGTGGTTTTGCCTAAGAGCAGCTAGGAACTAGCCACAGCTCTAATACTGATCTTTGGTCACATCACATCTCTCTTCTGGGCTTCCCTTTGTGCAGCCTGCAAGTGGAGATTATTAGTGGCTGCAGCCGGGGACAGTCAGGACCAGCAGAGCTTTTCAAGGCCCTTGTGCCTGCACTGACTCTTACTTTATTGTTGTTTTCGCTTTGTGGTTGGGAAACAAAACTGAGGGAAGGCGTCAGGTTCACGAGGAGCATCCTTGTTGAGGCAGGTCTTGCCCATCTAGAGCCACCTTGCCGGTTGTGTCAAATGGCACCTGTGCTCTGTGAGAACAAAGATGGGCAGCCATTTCCCTAATATGTAAAAAAATGTGTTGGCAGCATTGGCTGGCAACAAAAAAGCAAAACTCTTATCTTTCTCACTGCTCTTTCCCTGTCTCGGTTCTCTGGTAGCTAATTACTTCCCGAGTGGAGGCTGTGGGTAATCCCCACTCTTGCTTACCAGTGTGTGCTGTGCTGGTACTGGATATAAGAATTACAAAGTGTAAGGTGAATCCTCACTTAGCATTGATAGGGAGAAGGCCCTGCCAGCTCGATCACAGGAGTCACTGGGCTCTCCTCTCCAGGGACAGACCCAGACAGGCCAAGTCTGTGGGCTGAAACATACCAACAGCCAGCTGTGACAAGCTATTGTCCACCATACCCATGGGCAGGCTGAAGGTGTAAAGCTGCCCCTTGTCCCGTGGCAGCAGGGTCCTGCACAGGGCAAAAAAAAAATCACAGAAATCACCAATGATTTAGAGCTGCTGAGGTGCCTTGGCTTTCTGTGCTGTCTGCTGACCAGGGGTACAAACCTGAGAAAAAACGGGTCAACTGTGTTTAAATCTCAAGTATGCTGTAGCCCGAATCCCGTAAGTTGTGTGCAGAACAGTGTGCATATGTGCGTTTATTTACGCAACTGCCTATACAAATGGTTCTTGGCACAGATGTGTCTGTTAATGGCGTCATTCCTTTCCAGCGTGTCCTGGCGCTGCAGGTGCAGGCCCTCGGCTCCTCCACACCTCATGTGCACACAGGGGTTATTTTGCATGAAAATATCATCCCTTGGGATGAGCAGATGCTCGCCCAGCAAACCGATGGCTGTGCAGATGACAAGAGGGGCTGGATCTCCCGTTCCAGGGCTTGGGTTTTAGCTGGAAGCCAGGTATGGCTGCAGCGCTGCAGAGGCACGAGCTGAAGCAGGAGGAAAGCCTGGAACATGTCCGGAGACTGCGGGGGGAAGCGAGCGGATGAGTGATGGATTAGTGCAACTTAATTTTTTTCCAATAGAAAAATGATAAAAAAAAGGAATTAATTAGCCTCGACAGCTGGTGGGGCTGGGGTTACTGAGGGTGGCTGGGAGTAGAGTTAAAAATAGCAGGAAGGCCCAAGTGGAAAGTTTCTGTAACATCACAAGTCAGGCATTTGGTGCTTACCCGCCCTGACAGGCGGGAGCCTGTGCCAGAGCCCTCTCCGCCATCCCTCAGCCCTTTCCCACTGACCTCCCTGCAACTTTTCACACGACTTCACCAGCCCTTCAGTTTTTCTGATTAACCCTTTGGTTCCAGACACTGGATTTGCTTCCTGAAAGAGTAAAATCAGACATGAGCTGTGCTCAGCCTGGAAGTGTAAGGGTATGTAGGAGCACAGGACCCTAGTGGGCCCTCCTTGGGTCCCTGCACGCAGAGCCCAGAGGAGGAGCTGTAACCCTCTGCGTATCCATTCCCATCAGTTTCCCCTCTTTAAAAACCCTTTTGCTTCAAGGAACCCCGGCTGGATTTCACCAGCAGCTTCAAGCCCTGTGCTGGGGGCACTCTGCATGCACAGTTTGTCCTGGACTGAGACGGAGATGAATGAACGCAGCTCTGAGCAAGCCCAGCTCACTGTGCTTGTCCTCTCTCTGCGAGAAAGCAGATGTACCTGGCTGCTCTGGCGGGCTTTCTCCGCTTTTGTTTGTCTTTCAGGATTGACAGCGAGGGGTGGCTAATTTCATTCCTTCTCCCTCTCAGAGCCCCAGGGGCTACATCTGGCTCTGCCTCTCTGGGAAGGCCAGCGAGCACTGAGCCTGCCTTGCAGAGGGCTCAGTCGCAAGCACGGTGTAAGACAGGGCCGTGGAGCAGGGCTCAGGCTTGGAGCTGATTTCTGTCATAGGCAGGGTGGTTAGTGGCCGGGGTGGATCGTGAAGCGTGAACTGAAAAGTGAATTAGTGCTGGGATGAGCTGGAAGACAGGCCGGGCTCTGGTTTGTGCTCAACAGGGGCTGTGCAAAACAACCCTCATCTGTTTTTAAAAGGTTTTTCCTGCTGCTCTCCCAGCTGCTTGCTTTGTCCTGAGTCCCAGAACAAGTGTCTGGGCCCTCGCCACTAAAAACCAGTCCTGGACCCCAGGGACATAGAGAAGGTTGCACAGCAGAGACAAGGAGGCTTCCCTCCACCCGTCCTGTGCCCTCTGATGACAGGGCTGCCACGCAGGGAACAGGACACCTCCTGGCTCTGGGTGGGCTGCACAGAGCATCCAAGCAGTCGCCCACCTCCCACCCTGGCCACGCAGGAGCTTCTCCTCCTCCTCTTCCTCACACCGAATCATCCAAAGCACGGCAGCTTATTCCTGCTCTTTGCTTTGTCCCTCCTCTCATTTCTCTCTCAGGTGCACACCAGATACCGAGGTGGTCCTCAGCATCCCCGCCAAGGAGACGCCGCTCATCTGATGCCCAGCCAGGCTCCGCTCACAGGCCCGAGGGATCGCATGGTGCAGATGAGGTGCCAAGCTGCAAAGTCCCTCTTTTTCCCATCAGCATTTCTCCATCCCAGCCCTGCTCAGCTGCCCTGGGGACTCACTGATGTGGTTATATGGTGCAGTAAAGGTGTTACCGTCATTCCTGGTCCGTGTGGGCTGTGCTGTTCTCACAGCCGCGAGGCTGCAGTCTCTTGGAAGGAGCACGGGGTGAGCCCCATGGCCACAGCTCCAGGGGAGCCATCGCCATCGCTCCCGCCCTTACAGTGTGACCCGTCCCCTTCATACCATTGCGGTAACACCGGAGGGGTTGAAGCCAAAAGGTCACTGTGACCTTGACTGTGAGGGGTGTGCTGGGACTGGGTCTGGTGCCGTGAATCCCTACCAGCGCATCCCAGTGTGGGCTGGACTGGTGTCCCAGCATGGGGTGCCAGTGCTGGGGTGGTTTGGTGCCACAGCACCTGCATGGCTTGGGGCCAGTCAAAGGGTTCAAATAAAACCATCTCCTGTTCTCACCCGTGCCAAGCGAGCCTCCGGCTGCGCTTCCCATCACCAGCTCTTGGCGATGGCACTGGGGCAGGGGCCGAGCAGGGCTCCGAGGTCCCAGCACAGCACAGTCCCTCCGGTCTTGGNACCGGGAGCCCCGCGGGGACCTCGGGGACCGGACAGGGCCGGGGCCGGGACCGGTGCAGGCGGGGGTGTGTCCGGCGGGGGAGGAACCGGGCGCGGCGAGGGGCTCCGCCTCCCGGGGTTTAAAGCCCGGGCCGGGCGGTGGCGAGCCTGTCCCGGGGAAAGTTGCGCCCGAGCTACCGCCGGCTCGAAGGGGCACCGGCACCGGGAGTGGCGCGGTTGGGGGGGAGCCGGGGCCCCTCGGGGCGGCCTCTCCCAGCCCCGCTGCCCTCGGTGCCGCAGATGACCCTGAACACGCAGCGCGGGAGCAAGAGCCCGCTGCGGAGGAGGGCCAGCACCCCTCTCCCGCGGCCCGGGGTACCGGGTGCCACCTCCCGGGCTGAGCCTTGTCACCCCCAGCTCGGTCACTCTGCGTCTGAGCCGGGTGGCAGGGCCGCGGCCCCCCGGGGCAGCTGGTCCTCCGACTCCTCAGGCTCCTCCAGCTCCTGGGAGCCCCTGTACCGCGTGGTGCTGCTGGGTGACCCCGGCGTGGGCAAGACCAGCCTGGTCAACGTCTTTGCCGGTGTCCAGGAGCGGGACCTGCTGGAGCAGCACGGAGGTGGGTGCCTGGTACGGGGGTGGTTGGGGCCCCTCTGCAGCAGGGTCACCCACTGCGGGGCCCAGAGGAAGTGGCATGGAGGTAACGTGTGTCCGAGCTGTGTGCATGGCCCCATGATGGGAAAAACCCGTATGCGAGATGGAGAGGAGCTCAGTGCTGGGGCCAGGATCAGGTCTTGGTGCCCAGGCAGTGCCGTGCCAACCGGGCTCTCCCGGTGTCTCGTAGGGGCCGCGTACGAGCGCACGCTGTCTGTGGATGGCGAGGAGACCACACTGCTGGTGATGGACACCTGGGAGCCAGAGCAGCGGGTATGGCAGTGCCAGGGCTGGGTGCTGCGGGGAACCTGTGTTGCTGGTGGGGCCGAGTGAGCTGGCATGTGCCCAGGGGACATTGTACAGGCACAGTCACTGCTTCAAGTCCTCTGAGCTCCGTGAAGCTCCCTGGGGCTTTCCCAGCCGTGTCCAGGGCTCGCCGCTGCCCTCACCGCAGAGCAGGACACAGACACTGGCAAGGCAGGGGCTGGGGTCACATCTCTGACGGCTCTTTGCCCACCTTTCGCTGACATGGGAGGCTGCCCACTGTCTTCTTGCCAGTGGGGGCTCTCGTGATGGGGCATCACAAGTGCAGGAGCAGTGGTGTGGGCGCAGGGTGCCCCTCGCACGAGGTGGGAGTGGGGAGGATGGGAAAGAAGGGGCTGTGGGGAAGAAGCATGGTGCCAGCCCGCTTAGAAATGCATGGGAATGGTTTGGGAATGGGGCTGACAGAGCCAACTGAGCAAATCCATGTGAGACAGTGCTGCCAGCCAGGGCACGTGCTTTAACAGGCAGAGCAGTGGCCCCGAGAGCCTGGCATGGGGCATTCCTTCTGCCCAGCGCTCAGAGGCATCTCCTGGGAAGAAATGCCAGCACCGCTGTCATCGCCTCCCTCAAAACACCCCTTTGCCTCCCTCCATGGCGGGGCTCGGTGTTCCTGTGGGTACCACCGAGCAGCGACCGGTCCCTGGGAGTGGAGATGGAGCCAGTGCCAGAGCTGTGAATGTAGGCACAGCACCCGTGTGGGCTGGGGCTGCATTTTGTGCATGTGGCAGCACTCTAAGGAGATACCCCGGTACCGTAACACCCTGACAATGGCCTTTTATTTCCATTATTGCTTAATCCCACCCTGCCCGGCAGGGACAGCTGGTTCACGCAGGGTGCTGCACCCACAACATGGGCGTTGTGTGGCCAAGGGTGGCTCCAGAAGGCACAGCCTCAGCCCCCCAAGCCGAGATGAGCCCACAGCTCCACTTTGTTGCTGATAGAAGAGGAAACTCTCAAACACCCCCCAAAATCAGGCACTTCTAATCTGCATTTTATTAACGGGGCCCACATGTCTGCTGCCCACAATGTGGGGGCTGGTGGGGTGCGCTGGCGGGTCCCATCGGTGTTGGGGTGCTCTGCTGTCACCCAGCAGCGGTCGGGGCTGCCAGCAGCCCCTGCAGGGCAGTGACATCTCGTTCCCTGCGCGGTGGCAGGGTGAGGAGAACCGGAGCCACAGCCAGTGCCTGCAGGTGGGGAACGCCTACGTCATCGTCTACTCCATCACCGACCGGGGCAGCTTTGAGAGCGCCTCAGAGCTGCGCATCCAGCTGCGCCGCGCGCGGCAGGCCGAGGACATCCCCATCATCCTGGTGGGGAACAAAACCGACCTGGTGCGGTGCCGCGAGGTCTCCGTCGAAGGTGAGTGGTGGTGGTGGGGTGGTCTGGCCAGTGGGGGCCCCCATGGCGGGCCCTGTGCCCAGCCTCCCTGCCCAGCTGCTTCCCCCACATCTCTCCCCTTGTCCCTGGAGGTGCAGCCGCTGCCCAGCTTGTGGCTGTGCCCGTCCCCCGGGGTGCCAGCGGGGCCGTGGCCCCCTCCCTGCCCTTCCCTTGCAGAGGGCCGTGCCTGCGCCGTGGTGTTCGACTGCAAGTTCATCGAGACGTCGGCGGCTCTGCAGCACAACGTGGCTGAGCTCTTCGAGGGGGTGGTGCGGCAGATCCGCCTGCGCCGCAGGGGCAAGGAGGCCCGCGCGCGCCCCGCGCCCGGCCAGAAGCGCAAGGAGAGCCTCACCAAGAGAGCCCGGCGCTTCCTCGACAGGCTGGTGGCCAGGAACAACAGCAAAGTGGCCCTCAAAGTCCGCTCCAAGTCCTGCCACGACCTGTCTGTGCTCTGAGAGCTGCCACCTTCCCATCCCTCTGCACACATGGTCTGGGGACTCCTCTCTGCTAGCAGCTTGGCCGGCAGCTCTGCGGGTGCAAGGAGAGCCCAGACGGGGCCAGAGCGATGCTGAGGATGTGGAGCTGTTTTAACCAGTGCTGAGGGATGCCCGGGGTGCTCTGGATCCGGCCACTTCCCCTCCAGGAGAGGGGACAAGTGGGGCCAGGACCCCTGGGCTGCACCCATGGAGCAGAGGGTGGGACGGGCACCTGTGCCTGGGGTGGTCGGCTCCTGGATTACAGACGTTCCTGGAGAGCCAGAGGTGAGGGATGGCCGCGCCCCAGGGCAGGGCTGGAGCAGCTCTGGAGGCTGCTGGGAGCGTGGCTGGTCCCACTCATGGTGCCCGTCCTTCACAAGGTGGCAGGGACCGGTGAGGGCACCATAGCAGTGTCCACCTTGAGGACAGTCCTGGCTGGGGAGGGGGACTGGGGGAGCATGGACAGCATCGCCTGGCACCCCCAGCCTCTCCATGCCAGGGCTTTGTGCCACATCTCCCTGGCACCAGCGCTTCTGGGACTGAGGTTTTCCTGTACTGGCGCAATGGGGAAAACCCTCGATCTGCAGAATAAACCTCATCAGGGAGGTGCTGGTCTCCGCTGGGTCCCTGTCATGGGGAGCTATGCACTGGGGCTGAACGGTCAGATTCAAGCCCAGTTCATCACTCACAGCTGGGGCAGGGGACATGCCTCCTGCTCCAGCTTTACCAGACAAAACAACTCAAGGCAGGAGAAGCCTCCATCCATGCTCAACAGAAGTCTCTGTTCCTCGCCAGTAGTCACAGCATTGTCTCCTGTGTTGGCAGAAGCCCCCGACCCGCCCTGCACCTCCCAGGTCCTGTCCGGCTCTGGAAAAGCCTCTGGGAAGGGCTGAGCTCTGCTGAGGTGCTGGTCTCAAATGCCCAGGCACCATGGGAGCTGCAGCCTGGGCAAGGAGATGAGTGCCTGGTGGCTCCTGGTGCCCTGGGAAGGGGCAGGGAGGCAGGATCCGAGCAGCACAGCACTGGCTGCAGTGTGGCACAGCCGGGAAGGGACGTGCTTGGCTGCAGCAAGCAGTGAGTGACCCCAGGCACCCGGGGAGGCAATGTTGGAGCTGCGTGGGTTCTGCCGGTTGTTTTTAGGCTGCACTGCCGGCGAGCAGCCGGGACACTGTGGGGTAGCCTGCTTGGTGGCCCTGGGCCCGGCGCCAGGGAGGATCGGCGGTGCCCGCCCTCCCTCCCTCCTCGGGTCAGGTCGGGAGTTTCCGCTCGCTCTGCGGCTCAAGAGTGGGGAGCCGCTGGCCGTGGCCGGCACGGTGCAGCTGGAGAGGGGGTCACCAGCGCAAAGGGGACACTGTGATGGGGCAGCGCCCTGCCCCTGTGGGAGAACACTCTCTCCACAGGTGCAAATCCCAGCGAGGGCTTCTCCCTGTGGGCTCCATCCCCAGGACAAGGGAAGCCTGTTCAGGCTTTTCTCTGTGCTGCTTTGTGCCTCCCCAAAACAGTGACTGTGGCATTGCTGCTCTCTCCTTGCTGCTGCTCTGGCTCTGGCTGCTGAGCCAGGGCCCTGGATCTCCCTGCACCCTGGTTCTGGTGCAGCTGGACATGATGCTGCGGTTCGCACAGCATCAGCCACACCAGGGACGGGGGCTGCACACCGAGGTCAGGGGCTCCTTGCTGCTGCTGGTCCCTCCTGCAGCTGCAGCCGGCATTTCCCTGCGGCAGGAGGCGGGGGGCGGGGGGAGCAGCCATGGGATGGAAAGTTGGCAGCCGGCAGAGAGGGGAGTGGAAAGAATGAGCTCAAACCCAGAAAAATGCGGCCGCGCTGGAGGGTGGGAGGAGAGGCCAAGGGGGGCCACGGCGAGGCGCTGGGAAACGAAGGGAGGAAGGAAGGAGGAGAGCCCTGAGCATTGGTGCAGAGCCAGCTCCCGGCCCTGGGGCAACGCTGGTGGGTGCCATGGCTGGACCCCAGGGCACGCAGAGATGGATGGTGACCACTGCCCCCTCCTCCTCCAGCCCCCTCGCCCTTCTCTCATGATCTCCCATTCCCCCCAGTCTGCTTCCAGCCCTGAGGGGACAATCCCTGCAGCCCACGGGGCCGCAGGAGCCACCCCGACACGTGGGGGTTCATCTTACGGAGAGTGGCTAAGAAAAGCAGAGGGGCAGAAGGTGGCCACTGCCCTTCCATGGGCAGCTCAAGCCCTTGGTCCCTGCAGGATGACAGCAGCCGGGGGCTGTTTTGGGTTCTGGTTTAACAACGCAAGGAGCAGCTCAGCCCCTGCCAGCCTTCGCTTCGGGCTCCCCCCAGCTCGGGATGGTGCTCCTGCCCTGGTTAACATGGGTTTAGTGCTGAGCAGCAGGGGCGAGGCTGGAAGGGGAAGCACTGCTCTTCGTCAAGGGTTCCCAAGCCAAGATGGGGTTTAGGGGACAGGTGGGTACCCGAAGGGGTCCGTAAGGGGCTGGGTAGGGGGGTCAATAAGGGGGTCAGTAGCTGCACTGTGCTGTGCTGTGCCACGCCACGGCAGGCAGCAGGGTGGGAAGCAGTGGGGTGTGTGCCTCCCTGCCTGTGTGGCTGTCTGCCGCTGCCCTCAGTGCCCGTCCTTCTCCTTTGTGGGAGAATTGGTGGCAGGGAGAGGACAGCATCCCGAGCAGGAGGCCAGCCCCGCAGAGAGGGGCTCCCGGGGGGCCTTTCCATCTGCCCTCTGCCTGAAAGGCGAAACTATGAATCACCCCCGGTCCTGAAATAGATTCCTTTTAAAAAAAAAAAAAAAAGAAAGAGGAAAACATTTTAAAAAAATAAATAAAAACTTGCTTTTTAATCTCTGCTGCGCTCCCTTCCCCTGCCCGTGGCTCAGATCTAAACCGGGGGCAGCACCATAGAAATTTTGCTCAATCTTTAGTCTCCAATGGTGCCTTTGCCTCTGAGCAGACTCTTGCCCCGGCGAGGATGAGGGGGACACGCAGGAGGAGGAGGCAGCTCGGTGGCACAGCCGGGCTGCCAGTGTCTCGGGAGCGGAGGGAATATTTGTGAGGAAAACACAGGTTTCAGCCAATTTTCCAGCAGAGCCCTGGCTCCGGTCCAGTGGCAGGGAGAGTTTACTGCCTTTGAGGAGGCATTTTTACAGAGGGGGTGTCCGCTGAGTGCGGTCACGGGTGGGCTGGGAGCGCAGGAGGGGTCCTGAGGAGACGGCGAAGGGCAGGAAAATCCAGGGCTGGGTGGAGAAGAGGCCCGGGAGCCGCCGGCCCGACGCGCTCGGGCTGATGATGGCTGAAGCCGCCACCTTCCCACTCGTGGCCGGGGGGCTGCGGAGAGCCGGGGTTCCTCCCCTGCCCGCAGGGATCCCCCCCGGGGGTCTCACACGCTCCTCGCACCCTGCGGTGTGGGCGGGGAGGGCCGGGGCCGGCCCGCTGTTGGTCTCCTAGCAACGCGGCCGGGGGGGTGTGGGCGTGTTTGAGCGTGCTCGAACGCGTTTACGCACTTCCGGCCAGTAGGAGGACGTGTCCCTGGCGTGCGCCGGCCGGAAGCGGACTGCGGTGGGAGCAGCCGCCATGGAGGAGNGCCTACGGCAGCCTGGTCCTCATGGCGCTGCTGCCCATCTTCTTCGGGGCGCTGCGCTCCGTCAGCTGCGCCAAGAGCAAGGTACCCCCGCGGGCCCCGGGGCGGCCCAGCCTCCCACCGCCGGGGCAGCCGCCCCCGCTGCCACCGGGGGCGACGGGGCGTCCAGGCTTCCCTCCTCCCCAACCCTGTCCGGCAGCGGGGGCTACCCCTCGCCACTCCCGAGAGACCCTCTGGGGCCTCCAGACCTCATCCACCCCCCAGGACCCCCCCGGGTGCCCCGTCCTGCAGACGGCCCGGCCCCCCGCCCCGCTCCCTGTCCCTGTAAAGGCAGAGACCCGTGCCCCGGCGGAGGCAGGGAACCCTGGGGGGAGATCTGGCTTCCCCTGGGGTCTTCTCCAGCCCCGTCCCCACTGTCCCGCTGAATTCAAGCGCTGCAGATCTCGTGAACGCCCCTTGCAGCCCCGCAAGAGAGACTGTGTTGCGGGGATTCGTGTGTGGCTTTTTTCCCCCCGCCCCGCAGCACTGGGGCTGGTCCGCGGGATGCTGCCGCGCTCTCCTGCCTGCACACCCTCTGCTGTCCCTGCAGCGCGTCGTGCTGCTCTCCACATTTCACAGCTGGCCTCGGACAGCAGCTGGGACTTAAATCCCAAAGCTTTGTATCCTGAAGCTCTGGAGAAAGGACTGTTTTACACAATCTGATTTATTACTGTTTTTCAAAGCCCCTTGTCTTCAGGTGTTTCAGCTGATTCTAGTGGGCTTCCTGACAGCCCAGGCAACCGAGTCTGTGAGCAGGGCCTGGCTGTGGTTCTGGGGGAAAATTCTCATCACTCACGCTGTGGGGAGCCAATGGCGCTTTGGGCACTTGCTTCTGTGTCGCTGAGTGCTGTGTGGCAGCAGCTGTGCCCGGGATAAGCTGTTGTTCTTTTGCAGGCTTGCTTTGCATAGGAGCTTCCGCTAACGTGCACTCTGTCCGGCACTGGCCGCAGGTGTTTGCCTGAGAGATTAGATCTCCGAGCAGCAGCCAGCTGGGCAGGGGAGCAGGCAGGCAGGCAGCCCTCTGCCTATCCTCTGAAAGCTGAAGGCCTCTTGTGGGAAATGGCTTGAAAAGGGGCTGGTTCAGCTGGTGCAAAGATGTCTCAGAAGGCGAAAGGGGTTTATAAATCTGGGGCTTTTGAGCACAAGGAGTGTCCCAAGAGCGAGGTGAGGGATAAAAAGGTGATTGGAGGGAAACGTCATTCAGAGGGTGATCGACATATGGTGTGCACAGATGGGCAGGCTGTCGGGGATGGCCGGGTGTGAGTGGTGAGGGAGCCCAGCTCCCCTCTGGGCACTGGGAGAAAGGAACAATGCCAGCACAGCAGGCAGAATTGTGGGGTTTTTTTTCCCCTTCTCCAAGAGGAAAAAAGCAGTAAATTGTGGCAGCCCTTGGAAAGACAAGTGTGGGGGCTTGCTTTTTGCATCTCATGCTCTGCCTGTGACCACAGCCCCACCTCTGGGAATGACGGGGGGGGGTCAGCGGGTGCCCTGCCCCTCTCGAAGCCACCATGGAGCCCCACTCATTGCGTCTGCTCACCTCCTGCTGAGGTAGGAAACCGGAACAGGGGCTGATCCACTCATGTCCTCTCCTTCCCTCCCCAGAACTCCTCGGAGATGCCGGAGACCATTACCAGCCGAGATGCTGCTCGTTTTCCCATTGTTGCCAGTTGCACCCTTCTGGGGCTCTACCTCTTCTTTAAAGTAAGTGAGCGATGCTGGCGGGCACTGGAGCTGGTGCCTGCCATCCTCCCTGCCTGGTCAGGAGCTCCCGAAACTGGAGCTGACTTGCTTTTTGGCTTACCCTAGTTGGGGGCCCTTGGTGTTGGGACAGAAAGTGTGTAAGGCTGCATGACTCGAGCTCTTCAGTATCACCACGCAGGAGGACATCAGTTCTCACCTGAATTGTAACAGTTTGGGGTAATTCAGAGCTTGTTTGCGCACAGGGTGATTCTGGAGAGCTGCTATGGGACAAGTTCACCCCTGAGCTCTGCCTGTCTCTGCGGGCTGATGTAATGATGCACGGACTGAAATCAGAGGGTGCCAGGGCCTGCTGAGTTGCAAATGCTGCTGTCTTTGTGTTGTGTTCCATGCTGTGCTTCCGAAGCCATCCCGGCTGCAGGCCTCGGGGATTGCTAGCTCATGGGTGAGCCCATGTGTGTTCAGGTAAAGTCCTTTAGACGTCCAGAGCCAACAAGTAAAGTTAGATGAACGTCTCTGAGTCACAGATAGGAGATCCCAGCAGTGGGTGCTTTTGGCTGTGTGGAGAAGGTGTCTTTTCTTAAAGCACCTTTGGCTGCCCGTGCATGTCTGGTGTGCGGCTGAGCTTCTGGAGGGGCCTGACAAGCTGTGGGGCCACCAGTGCAGGGCCATCCTCTCGGCACAGCAGCTTCCAGCCACCTTGTCCTGGGCTGCCTGCGAGGTGGCAGGGTGCTCCTGTCTGGCCAAGTGAGGTTTAAGGTGCAAAGCTGGGAATATTGTAAAGTCCCTTCTCTGCCCATTGCAGTTACCACACAGCAGCTGACTGACGCTGTGGGCTCCTACCCTGGGTTGATGGCTGCACCGTGCAGGTCCTTACCCTGGCATGGGCCTGAGTGCCAGCCCGTGCTGTGGCTGCACTGAGAAGGCAAGTGTGTGCTGCGGCCTGTGTGGCCACAAAGGTCAGCTCTGCAGCAGCAGGCAAGATTCGGCTTCCCTGGCAATATTCCCCACTTTCCCAGCTACGAAGTTCAGCCTGTGTGCTCACTGGGGCTGTAGGTCACCAGTAGTAAAGCTGAGCGTCTGCTGAGCCTTTCCTGATGGTGGGGTATGTAGCAGCCACCAGACCCTGTTTCTGGGCCCCTCTGGCCACTGAAAGGACCCCTTACCCATGTCTCGGGGTGGTACTCCACCTCCTCGGGTGCATTTTCTGCCTCTTGCTCCTGACTGGGATGGAGGCGCCAGGAAAAGAGGTACTGAATGTGCAGCGTGGCCCTGCTGATGTCACCAAATGATTAGCGGCTCTTCCTTATAATAGCTGCAACCTGCCATGAGCTCTCATATTCCAGCATCCCCTCTCCAGGAGAGCATGGATGCTGCCGGGTCCCCCCCACCCTGGTCTGTAGGGATGTGATTTGGTGGCAAGGCAGCGTGTGTGTTGGAGGGAGGATTTCTAATAATACCCTGTTTAATTAGGGCAGGACACACTCGGCCTGCTGCAGTAGTGAAGTGGGGGTGCTGCTTCTCCCCTCTGCTGGGGCATCCCCCAGGAGCAGCATGGTGCCTTGCTCCCTGCTCCGGCTCGCTCTGCAGGAGACACGCAGGGGAAGCTCTGTCCTCCTTTCTGCAGCACAGGAGTTATTTTTTGACCCAAGCAGCTTGTAGATGTGCGACAGCTCGCAGGCCTGTTGTACTTGTTCTGAAAGCACACAGCTATTTCCAACATATTTCATATCAGTGGTGCAAGAATTTGGGTTATTCCAGCTATTCTTTTTGTCTCCCTGGAGCACTGGCACAGCAGCTGCCGATTGCAATGTGAAGTGCTGTAGATGGGGAGGACGCTGCAGTAACCAACCCCTCTTTGGATTTGTCTTGCAGATATTCTCTCAAGAGTACATCAATCTTCTGCTTTCCATGTATTTCTTTGTGCTGGGGATCCTGGCCCTGTCCCACACCATCAGGTACAGTGGAGGGAAGGGTGCAGCTGGGGCAAGAGTGTCCAAGGCTGCCTGCTCTGCGAGGCAGTGGCCTGTCAAATTTATTGGGGGGTTTCTAGAGCACCATTGCCTTGCAGCAGAGCCAAGTCCCAGCTCGTAGGATGTTTTTCCTCAGTGGTGTGAAGGGCTCTCTGGGGAGGCAGGCCCCTCAAGGGGCAGCCAAGGGCAGAACCAAAGTCTCGGGGGTCCCAGTAGTCTGATACCCCACGCAGCATCACTGGGAGAGCTCATAGAGGTGTGGGTGGCCACTGTTGTAGTAGCTGCTATGGGCTGGCACAGTCCTCGCTGCCCTGGGGAAGGGAGAGCTCCTCAACACCCATCTTCCTCTTACTGCGACGGCTGAAAGAGGCAGCTGGAGCTCACAGTAACATCCCTGGCTTCTTGCGCCGATGCTTGGTGTGAGGTGTTGAAAACTCAGGCTGTTTCAGTAACTGAAAAAGTAAAACTGATTTCCTGTTTCCTGAGCTCTAGGATGTTGGGGACCTAATGCTTTCCCTAGACTGTAACTGTGGCAAGGGTTTCACCCTCCGCTCCCAGCTCTGCAGGAGGGCCGTTCGGTGGTGGCAAAGCCAATTCTGGGTGACCAGACCCATATGGTGCAAGGGGGCTGCTGGGGGCAGCACAGGGAACATGCTGGGGTCTGGGATGGGTCCTAACTTCTTGCAGGTGATGCTCTGTGCCTGTTGTGCTAGAGCATTTTTGGGGACTGTCACATATGGTAGATCAGACCTCTGGGGAGGAGTAGGTCCCGTGTCTGTGGCTGGGTGACTGAAGCTGGGGTTCCTGCAGGTTCCTGATGTGGAGAAACTTGGCATTTCCCCCTCTCAGGAGGGGGTGTGGGCCAGCATCTGTGCTTTGAGACCATCACGCAGAGGTGCTGGGCAGCGCATCCTGCAGAGTTTCTGTCGAACTGCCCTTTTCTGCACCTCTCGTTTCAGCCCCATGATGAACAGATTCTTCCCTGCAAATTTCCCCAACAAACAGTACCAGCTCCTCTTCACCCAGGGCTCCGGGGAGAGCAAGGAAGGTATGTTGGCTCACTGGTCTCTCTGGAGGCCTGTATGTTATCTGCCTTTACTGTTCTGTTTCTTGCTCACTTGGTGTTTTGACATTCAGACCACTGAAACAACCTTCTCAAAGACTTACCTCTTGCTTCCTGCTGTGCTTCTGTAGCCAGTGTGAGCCCCGAGTGTCCGTGCAGAGCTGGGGCTGCCTTGTACATCTTCTTGCACTGGCTGACGCTCTCCCTCTTTGCTGCCTCTGGCTGTCAGCAAAACCCCAGAAACGGATCCCAGAGTGCTATAGGAATGGTGCTGTAGCTGCTGTTAAATGCACTGCCTTTATTTCAGCTTCTTGGATAGCATAGTACTGACTTTTTTGTGCTGCCTTAACTGATGTGATTCAAACCTTTGCACTGGTAGAAGATGCTTTGGTAAGTTTCCTGCCCAGTAGCATTACTGGTAAGGGAATACTTCTAGTAATACCATCAGGAGTTAACTGGTGCGGGAAGAGGGAGATCTGCTTCTCCCTGCTTTAGACAGTGCCTGAATCCAATTTCCTTATTGACAGAAGGATCGCAGATGCTGCCCATGTGGCAGAGTCTGATTGAAGGGGAAGGTCTGGGCTTGTCAGGGCTGCCTGCTCACTCACATGCAGTTTGCGCGTTTGCTGTGGACACGGCCATTTCTGTGGGTTCAGTCCCCTTATTTGGGATGTGAGCACTGCAGTCTGTGTTGTTTCCATGCTATAAAGTCACTCATCTCTGCCCTGCGTGGAAAGAGGAGCTGCCGAGGCTGCCCAGAATGTGACTTCTCTGTTTTATTGCAGAAATAGTGAATTACGAGTTTGACACCAAGGATCTTGTGTGCCTGGCCCTGAGCAGTGTTGTGGGAGTCTGGTACCTGCTGAGAAAGGTAAGAGAGCCGCAGCCCTGTTATGGGGAGGCCAGGGACCAGGCTGGATCAGACCTGGGCCCCTTTCCACACAAGGTATCTGCAGGCTGTGGCTCAGTGGGACCCAAACCTCCTTTTCCTGTCATTCTCAGCACTGGATTGCCAACAATCTCTTCGGGCTGGCGTTCTCCCTCAATGGGGTGGAGCTGCTGCACTTGAACAACGTCAGCACTGGCTGCATCTTGCTTGGGGGCCTCTTCATCTACGACGTCTTCTGGGTAAACGGGAGCATTCCCCGGGGCAGACGCGAGTTGCAGCCATTGGTGAAAGGCATGTGCGTGGCGTTATGCCTCTTCGGAGGCAGCACGCTGGCTGGACACACATTTGCAGTCAGGATTTCCACTTTCTTAGCCCAAAGGGGTGTGGTGGGGAGGATGACAGAATCAAACAGTGGCAGAATGTGACTCAGGAAACTGTGGGTACCGGTGTGTGCAGCTTAATCAGTTCTGGTGACCTGTATTCCCCAGTAAGGTCTTCCCAATGCCTGACAGAGCTGCTGGGTGGGCTGGGGGACAAGGCTGCTCTGGAGTACGCTGATCCTGCTTGTATGGGCTGTGCCTCGGCCCTGTCATCTGCCGGCTTTGTTAGCATCCTTCTGCTCTCTTGCACAGAGGACCAAACACTGGAATGCCTCCAGTCTCTTTCCCTCAGCCAGTGCAGTGCTCCGACATCTTCATTTTGAGGGCCTGGATGTGTGTTTCTCCTTTTAATGTCTGTATTTCTCAGTCCTTCCTGCTGCCTCCACCTTCTGAATTACTGTGTTTCCAAATGTCTGAGCGCCTTGTATACCTTGAGGTCTGTCCAGCAGCTCTGCAGCTGCCTGAGTAATCCTTCGCTGTTTAAGCCTGGCTACTGTGTGTTATTTTGTACTTAGCCGGTGCTGCCCCTGTTTCATAGGCTCGTTAACAGTCTCATCTCTGTGGTTTGTTAGTCTGTGTGCCACTTCCTCCTCTGCTCTCAGCTGGAGAGGATTCAGCCTTCTGGCTTAGCACACCCAGTGCCTCATGCCCTGCTTGGGGCGTAAGTGTCTTCATGGGGCTTCGGAGCCAGCGAGAGGACAGCCCTCGCTACTCTCTGCTTGCCAGCTGTCTTCCACCTCGGCTTCCCTGGCAGGTCACTGTATCGCTGAAGCCTCACAAAAAGGTCATCCTGAAGCGGAGGCCCTCTTACTGTGCCCCTTGAAGGGAGCAGTCACTTGGATCTTAGCATGGGTTTAATCCTGGTAAGATCCAACAAGGCTTTCAAGGTGGAAGGAGAACTGCTCACTGGATTGATGATATTGCCCCCTGCATAGTCTTGGGGTGAATTTGTATGTAACGCTTTTCTCTGGTCCCAGTGTGGAGTCTTGTCACTCTGTGGTGATGCCCAGAGTTTGCTGCATGTTACGGGAGTTAATCTGATGCCCAATTCTTGCATTAAGGTTTTTGTTTAATCCCTAGCTCTGGGATCTTGCTCACTCAGTGCTAACCAGCACCTGGTTTATGTGCCTGCTGCTGGTGTAGCCAAGGCTGGAGGTTTGAAGATGAAAAGGAACAGAAATAAGGGTGGTTGACCTATGTGTTTACAGTCGGTCCCCCTACCAATGCCAATATTTAAATCTGATAGTGCAGTACAAATAAATGACCTCAGAGCAAAATGTAGCTGATCTGACAATTGCTCTGTCCCCCGTTGGAAGTTCATGGGCAGCAGCCTGATGCTGGCTGGGACTCTGCTGGGAGCTCCTGCCCCCGGATCACATCCTGAGCGTTGGTCAAGCTTTTCACCGAGTTGACTTAATTAGAGCTGAACTGACGTGCCAGGGGTAGATGCTGGGGAGAGGCCGGGTGGTGGGCAGCACCATGGCTCTGTGATATGACCGGTCTCCCTGGCACTGCTCTGAAAGCAGTACGACCGTGACATGCTCACCTCCTCGAGGGCTGTATTGTGCCTTCTCCCCTGGGTGGTGGGCTCACTTGCAGGACTCCTCTGCCCACAGTTTGGCAGCTCTTTGGCTATTTTCTGCCACTGAGTCCACTCGGGGGCCTGAGGTGAGGCTGTAGCTGAGTGTGCACATGTCCTCGTGCAGCTGTGGTCACCCCGGACTCCTCTGTTTGTCCCTAGGTCTTTGGCACCAATGTGATGGTGACAGTTGCCAAATCGTTCGAGGCCCCGATAAAATGTGAGTAGATCTTCCCCGTGTGCTGGAGGAGGGACTATCTGTTCTGCTGGGGTCGCTGCCCCACAGGCCCGCTGCCTTCTGGAGGTGGCTCAGAAGGTGGGACGGGTGCAGGAAGGTTTCCTGCTAGTGACCCCTTAGGCTGCTGCGTGGTGCCACTGACCTGGAGGGAGCCAGGCCAGGTCTTTGGAGAGGGATGGTTTGCAGACCCCTGAGCTGATTGGGTTAATCTGCACCCCCAGAACGGACAATTTCACCTGCTCATAAAAAAAAAAAATCAAAACCTCAAAAAAAACCAGCAGGAGGGGTGAATTTCTGCTGCTGTGGAGTATGCAGTGTTTTGGGTCCTGGGAGCTGGGTTGGAACCTGCACATGGGGCTGTCCCCAGACCCCTCAGTTTCCATCCCAGAGCTGTCCCGGGGAGGAGAAGGTGGGGAGCTGCAGGAGAGGAGGGGACTGAGGGCAGGGACAGGGGTCTTGCCCTGCTATGGTCCGTTTTCGCCAGGCACTGGGTTCTACTCAGTACAGCCATTCCCCTCACTGTGCCTCTCTGCTCCTTGTAGTGGTTTTCCCTCAGGACCTGCTGGAGAAAGGGCTGGAGGCCGACAACTTTGCCATGCTGGGTCTGGGAGACATTGTCATTCCAGGTGAGGACAGAAGGCCAGGGGTGTGACCGGGATCGCCTGTCTGAACAGGCTGTGGGGAGCTGAGCGGGTGCCTTGCTCTGCCTTTGGCCATGTCAGAGCTCTGCCGGGTCTGTGGGCTGGGGGTCTCCCAGCGGGTCCGGGTGCTGTCCCGGTGTTTTGTGCCGCAAGAGGGCACTGTCAGCCCAGGCACAGCACCCGGAGCTGCTGCGGGTCCTGCCCTGCCTCCTTCAGCCTCCTTCAGCCTTGCTTAAGACCTCCATCCCCTCATTGTCCCCTTCTCCCCGCAGGGATCTTCATTGCCTTGCTGCTGCGGTTTGACATCAGGTGAGTGGGTGGCAGGGAAGGGGCTCTGGCAGGTTGGATCTTGCAGCATATTTGAGCTGCTTTTGTAGAGGAAAACGGGAAGAGGAAGCTAGGGGCGCAGTCGTGTGCTCCCCTCCGGGGCTTGGCGTGGGGACCTGGGAGAGCAGCAGGGACGGGGGTACAGTGCAAGGGGAAGCTTTTGGAAGAGCAGAAGTGAGCAGGGCTGGCTTTCTGGGTAAGTCCTGAGCACTGGGGGTGAGTTGTTTGGGCTCATGAGTGTTGCTATATGCACGGCAGGGCAGGCAGCATGTAACAGCCCCACAGAGCCTCACTGGCTCCCTGGCAGTGAGGAGGAGAGGGCAGCCCTGCCATGCGATGGCAGCAAGGGGAAACAGCGACAGCGTGGGAAAGAGCTGGGGGTGCTGGCACCCGGGAAGTGCTCGCGTGGATGCAAATCAGTACCTGGCAGTGCTGGCTACCTCCGGGTTGCCATTGACCTTGAGGGAAGCAGCTCCTTCCTACACGGGGAAGCTGCACCTACTGCCAGGGTGTTGCTTTCAGCAGTTGCCCCACACCGAAAGTCTCTGGCTGGGGAGCTGCTGGGAATGGGCTGCTTTGTGTGACTGCGGTGGTGTGGTCCCGCTCCTGCTGCTGTTGCACAGACCTTTCGGTCTGTGCCAGCTCTTCCAGGTGTTTCCACCCACATCCTGCCTGCACCTGCTGGGAATCCCAGTTCCCGCAGCCAGCCCTGCAATAAAACAGCACATGTTGAGACCAGGGTGCCAGGGACCGGCCATGCCTCCCCCGAGAAGGTGGGACCCTCTCCCTGGGTCCCAGCACTGATTCCTCCCCCCAAGTAGCCATCCAGCAGCAGGATCACGTTCCCCCTTCCCTTCCCCAGCCCCTCACCTGGGTGTCACCCCATCCAGTCCCACACCGCTCCCACGGGTCCAGGGGCTGTACTGGTGGCACTCTCTATGCTGTCCCAAGAGCATGGGCAGAGCACAGCTCCCTGCACCCCAGTGTGGTGGGAGATGGCTGAGAACACTGGGCCAGCTCTGCTTTGGCCACTGGCGTCCCAGACCTGAGGTCAATGGGCTCTGCTCCCTTTCCCTACAGCTTGAAGAAGAACACACACACGTATTTCTACACCAGCTTTGTGGCCTACATCTTCGGGCTGGGCCTGACCATATTCATCATGCACATCTTCAAGCACGCCCAGGTGAGCTCCGCTGTGCTGCCTCCCGCAGACGCACGTCCCAAGCGGGACACGCCAGCTTGGCCACAAGGTTCCTGCATCATGCCAGGAAAAAGTAGACGCATTCCTTCTCTTAGCTTTGCTTTTCCAGTGCTTGCCTCCACCTTTCCCTGCCCAAAGCTTGTGTGCCTGGCTGGAGCTGAGTCCTGCTTGGGGCAAGGCCGGTTCAGGCAGCTGCGTTTCCAACAACAGCACCTCAGCTGGGCTGCCCTGTGTTTTTGTGGCTCTTTGCAACCAAGCTGCCCCTGAAGCACCACCCTCTGTGCTGCGGAGGGGCCTTGGGAGCCCACATGCTATGCTATGGGTGCTGTCACTGGTCTGCACAGAGGCCCTCAGTGTGTTTGTGGCCCACTGGAACCTCACGGCGAGGGTTTTGTGCTGCTGCAGCTGTAACTTGGCTCTCAAAGCTGCTTTCTGGGTTTCTAACCCTCTGTGCAGCCCTGTGGCAGACGCCACGGGTGCAGAGAGGACAGGGCCAGCTCACCTTGCGCTTTTCCTGAGGGGTTATTTGTGGTTTGCTTTAACAGTTGTTTTTCTTCCTGACAGCCTGCTCTTCTGTACCTGGTCCCCGCATGCATCGGATTCCCGCTTCTTGTGGCCTTGGCAAAGGGAGAAGTAACTGAAATGTTCAGGTGAGCGTCAGCTGGGGACGGAGCTGTTTTGCCTGCGGCGCTGGAGCACATGAAGCGTGCAGATGTTCCCACGCCTGGGCACAGCTGGAGGGACGGGTTCATCTGGGCACGCTCTGGGTGTGCATGTGCACGTATGTGGGTGGAGGGAGCGGGTCTGTGTTTGTACACGCCAGCCCTGGCTCCAGCCACCTCCTCGTAGCCGTGTGGGAGCTTTGGTGCGATACCAACAGGCAGGCAGCATCTGGTATTGCTTTACGCCCCGGTGACAAACTCTTCCCATGCGCTGGCAGGCAGGGGAGGGTGGGACCGCACACCTGGTGCTGAGATACTTGGTCATTGTGTCCCAGGGCCCGTGGGTGGGGGAGAATGGAGCCGGATCCAGCTGCGAGAGCAGCTAGGGCTGGTTTGAGCACATCCCAGGTGAAGTATCCTGGTTTGCAGCAGTCTCCCTGCCCCAGGGACTGTAGGTGCAAAGAAAGGGGTCTGTGCTGTTGCGCTCCAGTCCTTCTCTCAGCCTGCCACGCTCCAGGCATTTGCCTGTTTGCTGACAGTGGGCAGCTTTGGTCTCCTGCCTGGACTGTCCCCTCTGAGCCATGCAGAGCATGGCCTGGCCCACCTGGGAGCTGTTTCTCTGCTGTGCACGGCCAGTTGTAGTCAAGGCTCTGTGGTTGCCCACTGCAGTTGCTTGTTTGAGGATGGCTGAAGCAGAGGAGGGAAGGGAATATCTGTCCCAAAGCAGGGCTGTGCACCCCCAAGCCTCCCCACTCCGGGGGTGCCCCTGCCCGTGGGGGCCTGCCTGAGTCCCCAGCCTGCTCAGAGGGAAACCAGCACCTGACTGGGGCGCAGTGGGGAGCTGGCTGCCCTCGCCTCCTTCCTCTCCCCTGGGAGATGCAGGTATGCGTGTTCCCACCGGGCTGTCAGCTGGGCCGGCTCCCCAGCCCTGCCGCACCTGCCCCTCCTTTGATGTTTGCTTCTGACGATCGCTGCTGCAGGCGCTGAGTGTCCTGGGATCGTCCTTCCTGTGCACCTGGGTTCCTGCAGCGGCTCTCCCCAGTGCTGTGACTCACCAGCTGACAGCAGCACCACCTCCTGCGCCAGGAAACTTAGGAGAAATGAGCTGCGAGTCCGGCCCGCCTGGTAGCCGGTCACCAGGGGCTAGTGTCCCCACAGAGCATTAGCACAAGCTGCTCCAGCAGCAAAGAGCTGCCTGCTGTTGTTCGCTGAGTGCTGCCAGGGCAAGTGCAGGAGGCTGGGGGCTTTGAACCTTGATGGGCCCTGGGGTCCAGGCCCCCTGAAGTCGCTCCAGTTGCAGGTAGAGGAATTGGTATGCGGTGGGACTCGTGCCTGGAGGGCAGTGGCTCCCACCGCAGGAATCCCACCAGGTGTAGCTCCCCCTGTGCGGCTTCAGTGTGCCCTGATCCTCCCCACACTGGTGGCAGCCTAGAGCTGTGGTCTCTGCCAGCTGGCTGCCTGCACACAGCGAGCTGCCTGCGCATGGTGCCTTGCAGCCGCCGTCAGCTGCTGTGGGAGAGAGCAGCGAGGGTCTGATGCAGTGGACAGTACAGGCAGCGCTGCAGGGAAGGTGGGAGCAAGCAGATCTGTGCTGCACGCGTGGGAGACGGGTGCTCATGGAGCGGAGGTGGGCGACATCGGGATCAGTTTTGTGGCTCCCAGTCTTGCTGAGCCTCCCTAGGCAGGCAGTAACCTTCGCTCTGTCTCTGTTGGCAGTCAGTGGTGGGGAACCCGTCCTGTCACTCTTACCTGCTGCAGACATGCTGTCCTCGAGTGGCAAGAAAGGGTCTGCCACATTGGTCTGCTGCCTGCACAGCCCCTGGGCCACTCTGCTGCTGCCTTCCCAGTGCCCAGGCTTGCTCCGGCTGCCTGGCTCTACCCATGCCAGTGGGAGCTGCCTTCTCTCCAGTTCTCAGCCCTCAATGCTGCAGACCTACCCTGGGGTCTGCAGGCAGGAGCCTGCCAGCATGGCCCTGGGGCCACCCCAACCCAAGCTAGTGCATGCCAGAGCCAGAGGGGACAGCAGGGTGGTGGGTTTGCAGCAGTCTCACTCCAAAACTCTTCTGCTTTTTCTCTCTCTCCCCCCATTCTCTTTCTGTCCTCATCTTCCCCCTTTCCCCTCTTGCTTCCTCTGTCTCCTGCAGCTATGAATCCTCTGCTGAAATCTTGCCACACACACCAAGACTTACCCACTTCCCCACAGTGTCCGGCTCGCCAGCCAGCCTTGCTGATTCCATGCAGCAGAAACTGTCCTGTCCCCGCCGACGCCGGCAGCAAAGCCCTAGTGCCATGTAGCAATCGCACGCGGTGCCCCTTGTCTGTCTGTCGCTCTGGCCAGGTAGGGACTGGTCCTACCTCTCCCCTTTCCCTGGGCAGAGGCAGTAGCTATTGCCTCGCTGCTGCGGGACGGCTTCTCTCCCCGTCTTTGAGGGGAGACTGTGAAGGGGGAGAGGATTTGACATCTCTGCCCTCGTCGTGCTTCCTGCTGGATGGCAGCGCTCCCGGGTTTCCTTTGCTAGGGCCTCAGGGACGGTGCTGGGGGAGTTTGCAGCTAGAGGAGCAAGACCCTGTGGGGGGGTTGCTGCTGTTGGTCTTGCTGCAGCTCCCCCCACTAACCGTCCTTGCAGGTACCAGGGCTCAGCATGGCAGCGTGGGGAGAAGTGTGGTGTTATCCAGGATATCCAATGGCACTCTTGGGAATGAGGACAGACCCTCCGAGCACAGGGCTGGCCTGATGGCTCGGCCGGGGGAAGCCCCAGGTGTGCATCCCATTGCTGGAGGTGTCTGGGGGGGTGTCACAACACTTGTCTCCCTGCCTGAGCTCTACCCCATTGGGTTTCCTATACTGGGGGGGTGATGGCTGGAGCCCACCCCCTCCTTGGCACAGCAGCAGGGCAGACCCTAAGCCTGTAGCCCCAGGTTGGGCTGTCCCCACCTGGCACAGGTCTCTGTCCCCAGAGAAGGTCTGGCCCCACTCACTCCTCCCTCTTGTCCCCAGCTACGAGGAGAGCTCTACCCCCAAGGAGGTGCCGGGGGCCTCCAAAGAAGAGATGACAGAAGCTGCCAAGAAGGAGAAGTGACCTTGCCCGCGGGCTGTGCCTGGCGCCGCTGGGCTGGGGCCCTTCCAGACCCTCCGCAAGTGACAGACGAAGAAACAATTGTGCAAGAGCATCGTGTTGTGTGTGTCGGAGCAGCCACCCAGGTGGGGTATCGATGTATGCCGCATAGCCAACCCCCGCCGGCCCCCCCGGGGCCGCGCTGCCACCCCCCTGCCTGTTTATCTCCTGCGGGGATACAAGGCGGGTGGGGGGCAAACCACAGGCCGGTTTTTAAATTTTGTATTGTGCATTTGCTTTCTCTCATATTAAACCATGTCGAAGGAAGGAGTGCTGGTCTGGCAGTGCTCGGCAGCCCTTGCCGTGGCCACTGCTCCAGCTTGTAGCCCCTGCTTAGCTCCCTGGCCAGCACTGGGCTCAGCATCCTGGCTCTCCAGCAGCCTTGTTCTCCCTGTGGGGCCGTTGTCTGGCTGTTTCCAAGTGACCGTCCCCTTCCCCCTCCCACTCCTCTGGTGCTCAGCCTTCCCCCAGCCAGCCTCAGCCTGGCCCCCCCTCCTTTGCAACATCCAGATTTAGAGCCACGGTCGCTGATCCCCCAGCCTATGCCCGAGTGGGTTTGAGCCGGGATCTGGCCCTGGAGCAGGGTGGCTGAGCAGGGATAGGGACACAGGGACCCAGCAGGATGGGGACATGCTCTGCCTTGGCTGCTGGGGGGCACTCAGTGAGCTGGGTTGAGCCCCCACAGCCTGGGGAGGTGGACATGGGAGGGACAGAGCTAGGTGACCCCAAACCCAGCCCTAGAGTCAGGGTAAGGCAGCGTGGGCTGTCCCCACTCCTTGCAGAGAGCCAGGCACCCCCTCGGACTGGGACAGGCAGGGGGGGACACAGCAGACAGGGGGGCTGGAGTGGCCACAGGCAGGGGCAGCTCCAGCAGACGCCTTGGCTCCTGCTGGGGCCGGCTGCCGCGTGTCCCGCAGCACCAGCGATGTCCTCCCTGCCGCCCCTGGGGCAGGCGTGTAGAGGATCCTGCATCCCTCTGGCCATGCCCACTGCCAGAATAAATAGAAAGTGTTTGCCGGCTTGGCAGCCCCTCCACAAAAGCCGTATTGAACCATTATTCCCCGCGTCGGCTGCAAGCACTAAAAGTGGCGCCTCGCGTTCTGCCATCTAATGACCCTTCGCAGTCTCCTACAGATGTTTTCTATGACTTACAGCTCCTTTTCCAACAGCCCTGTCCGCAAAAACAAGAGGGGCCACTTTAATTCCAATTAAATACCTCCAGCTAAGCAAACAGTGTGCAGCAGGGCCTGGGCATGGTGCAGCCGCCAGGCCCGGCCCATGGAGTCGCTGAGTCTAGACTCCAGATGTGATTTCACCAGCCTCCAGTGTCCCGTGGAAAATGATTCTGGCTCTGCTGCGGGATGCAGCACCCTGCCCCGAGCCGGGGCTCACTGTGATGGTGTGTACCCCCTGGTACGGGTCTGCCACCACATCCTGCAAGGCTCTGCATCCTCCCCACCTTCGGGTGGTGGGAGCCTGATACCATGGTGGCCTCACATGCGTCCCCATTCAGCCTTTGGAGCCCCCAGGCGTGCAGGAACAGGCTGGGGGTATCACATGGTAGCCCCAGCATCGCCCTCCTGCCTCCCTGCTGCCCTGCAGAGCTCGGGAATGCTCATGCCAGCTGTACGTGCGGTGGGAGCATGGCAGGGAGCCAGGAGCATTCCCAGGGCCCAGGGGAGCGGAAGGCCTGGGGAAGGGGAGAGCGGGGTCGCCCTTCACCCTGCCCGGCCGATAAGCTGGGGCCGGGCCAGAGGAAGGAAGCACGCCGGGCCCTGCGAGGAGCCGCCAGCGGAGCCGGCGCCTCGGTGGCCCCAGGCTCACTTGCCTGCTGCACCTGGGCCCTGCAGCACCTCCGCTCCCAGCACTGATGTGACCACATGGCTCCACTCTGTCTGGCCGCCGCTGGGCCACCTTCCCCTCGCCGCAGGGTCCCTCTGTATCGGGGGGGCTACGGAAACACGAATGTGCTGGCTCCAGCAGGAAACCTCCATCCATGGAGCTCGGTCTGGCAGGGGCTGGGGATGGAGACAGCCTGCCCTTCTGCCGGCAGCTGTGGGATTTGGGGTGATCTCCCCCACCCGTGGTCCCTTGGGGCAGCGATGGAGGTGCCCGCTGGTGGGGGGAGCCCCTGGACACCCTCCCCTCATGCCAAGCTCCTGCCAGGGATTGCAGGAGGACTGAGCTGGGGGTGCATGTGGGGCACCCCTGTGTGCAAATGCCAGGCAGTGGGGTGCTGTTTTCGTGGCTGGGGGGTGCTGGTGCCTGGGGCAGAGGGGGAGACACCGGGGCTGCTCACCCCCAGAGCCCTACAGAGCCGCCCCACCGCAGCCGGGAGTGCAGCTGGTGGGATGGGTGACGGGTGCTGGGTGCTGCAGTCCCCGGTGCAGCACTTCGTTCCCCACTGTGCAGGGCCAGGGATGCCCGGCTGCAGTGGGGGTTCCAGCGGTGAGAGCCGGGGTCTTGCGGGGTGGCAGGTGCCGGTGGTGGCGCCCGGCCGGCGGCCACAAGCAGGGAGAGGAAGCAGCCAAGAGCGGCCCCGGCCCCGGCCGGCCGGCGAGGAGGGGCAGGAAGCTGGAATAAATCCCAGGAAGGGCCGCCTGGCTCCAGCTGGTCTGGGCTGCAACGGATGGAGCTGGGGACGGGAAGGGAGAAGGCGGGAGGGGAACGCGCAGGGGCTTTCTCAGGGTTCGGCCCTGCTCCAGCTGTGCAGCTGGCCCCAGTTCACATCTGCAGCCCTGGCTCAGCACCATCCTGCGGGCACAGGGGGCTGGAGGCTCTGCACAGCCCCAGGGCGGAGGTGTGCCTGTCCCCAGAGCCGATCCATGGATGGCATGGGGTGAGGAGACCTGGATGAAGCCAGAGCAGGAGCAGCCCGGGTTTGGGGGTCCCATTCACTAGGGGGGTCCCCAGCCTGACCCGTGGTGTCTGTGCTGCAGGACTGGCTGCTGCCGGGGCTGGGGAGCTGGCTGGCCCCCATCCCCGTCATCACCAGGGCACAGGGAGCCACCGGTGGCCCCTCGCCAGCCCAGCACAGCCATGCCCTGTGTGGTCTCGGCAGGGCGGGGGGCGGCCGGGGGCTTTGATGTGCTCGGCTGCCGGGCAACCCCTGCTCTGCGCAAAGCAGCTGCCCCCCCCGGCCGGGCTGAGCCCAGCCAGCGCCATATGGCCGAGGCCGCTGTTACCGCGCAGTGCGCCCCGTTCCCAGAATTGACATGGAAATGAAGCTATCTGTCTTGCCGGACAACCCCAGCCATGCTGGCCGGCACGCTGTGCCGGGACCCTGCGCCCAGCTGTGGCCGGACCCTGCACCCAGCTGTGGCCAGGACAGCATCCTGGAGCCGCGCTGGCAGCTCCGACCCCAGCGCCCCATCCCCGACCCCAGCACCCTGCAGAGGACCGGGGTGAGGGTGTCCCGCAGCCAGGGACATCCTGTGGGTGAGGGCCACCGGCAGCCAGGGTCGCCATGCCACGTGTGCCATGACACCCGCCACAGCAGCAAAGCCCATCCTGGTCCCCAAGCCGCTTGGGGGTGGCCGGTGCTCANGGTGGTGCAGCTGGCGGGGCCCGGCCGGCCGGCGGCACTGAAAGGCATTCCTGCGGACAATGTCCCCGGCCTCCCCGCCGCGGCCCAGCCACTGCCGCCAGATGGGGGCTAATTAGCAGCTTTGAGAGCCACGGTGGGAACCGGGCAGCACCAGGCCCTCCGCCGAGCCCTGAATGGAGGGGGCGACCCCAGCGCCGTGCCCACCCTGGGAACCGCCACCACACCAGGCTGGGGGACACAGGGAGGAGGGACAGAGGGAGGGACAGAGGGCTGGAGGGACAGAGGGCTGCAGCTCCCCCCAGCCACGCTGGCAGGGTTACAGCCTGTCCATGCTCTCCAGGATTGCTGCCCCCCCTCCCAGAGGAGGAAGAGGAGGGGAGGCCTTCAGCTCCCTGCACACCTAGGGAGGCTGAACATGGGGGGTTCTGCCCCCAGCCCACCCCCCAAAGGGGAGGGCGCCATGGCCCTCTGCACCCACACCGGGGCCAGCCCGCATGACACGCTTTCTGGCCAGGAAGGACACAAGGTGTCTGGGCTGTCCCCGTGGCCATGCCACCGTAAAGCTGCCACCACAGCAGTGCCAGCACAGCGGTGCCACCCACCCTGGCAGCCCCGTCCCCGGGTGAGCGGGGCAGGGGGGGGACCAGCAAAGCACAGTGCGAGGTTGGGGTGCGCTGGAGCTGCGCTGTCGGGGTGCCCCAGACGGTTTTGTTTGCAGCGGAGCACAGCGCGGCTGGCTGCTGCTGCTAACAAGGCAGTGGTGCAGCCTGGCCCCATGGGGTACGTGGGGGACAACGGGGGCTGATCCGGCACACGGGCACGCGGATCGGTGTATGTGTGCATGAGAGCGCATAGGTGTGCATGGATGTGTGTGTGTATCTGTGTGTACGTGCATCTGTGCATGCGTGTGCACATGCATGTCTGTGTGTGCGTGTATTTGTGGACGTGTTTGTGCGTGTGTGTGCACCCACGGGTCTGTGTATCTGCGTGACGATTCCTGTGTGTGTGTCTGTGTGTGTCCCTGCATCTGTGTGTGCGTGCACTTGTGTGTGCACGGCCTCCATGTGTGCCCACAGGCGCTCACATCCATGTGCGCGCACACCTGCACGCACACCGTGAGCGTGTGCGGTGACAGAACACCCCGCAACTCTGTCTGCACCACCCCCCGCCCCCTGCTCGCTGCTGCACCGTTTTGTGCTGTCGGGGATGGGCCGGGGGGGGGCATTGTCAGCACCGCCCCGCGAAGCTGCGGATCCTGCGGGCCGGGGTCCCTCTCGGGGGTCCCTATCGGGGGTGTCGTCGTCGTCGTCGTCGTCCCCAGGGCTCCCGGCCCCACTGCTGTCAGGACGCTGGCTGCGCCTCCCTGCAGGTGCGAGGGTAACGAGCAGTAACGCTAATTACCGCCCAGATCGGAAGCCCTTCAGGGGAGGGACCGGCCGCGGCTCGGGACGCTGCCTCGCACGGAGGCTGCAGCCGCACCGGCGAGACCCCCCCTCCCGTCCCCTTCCCCCCGCGGCAGGACCCCGCTCGCAGCCCATGGCCCCACGGTGCTCCCCGCGACCTGCATCCAGCGCCCCTC
>VWZL01001648.1:114157-130465 GCA_013396915.1 Stercorarius parasiticus
AATCCCACCTTGGCCTTTGCAGGGAGCACGGCCCCACACATAAATACAGACAGACAAGATAACAAAAATAGCATTAAGAGTATTCACAAATGAATTAAAAACTACTCGGATATGTACAGCAGAGCGCGGGCGGTATGTACACAGACAAGCCCGCCTGGACAGCTGGGTCTGCCGGTGGTGGTCTCCGAAGGACGAGGGGTTATTTTTGAAGCTAATTTCAGCTCAAAGCCCGGAGGTCCTGTGCCCCGGTGGCAGCAGGAGCAGCGCGGGGAGCGGGGGGAAGCCAGACACCTCTGCCACTGCACACACCCGTCACAACCACGCCACAGGGACAGGGATCTGCCTGTGCTCTGGGGACCAGCAGCAACCAGGGCAGTGCAGGAGAAGCCAGTGGCTCCTGCTGTCCCCAAAGAGGCTTCCCGGTGGCAGGGATGGCTCTCAGCCTCCCCGGGCTCGCTCACCCACTACCCCCATGGATTGGCCGTGGTGGGACTGCCGCCACCCCGGTGAAGGGCAGGAGCATTGCTCCCCACCGCCCCTTCCGCCCCCCAAACTCTCCATTCCTGCACTTGCTGGATGCCACGGACCCAGCCCTCTGCAGAGCCCCTTGTGCCAGGGCAGGGGCCAGGGAGAGCGCTCTCCCTCCTCGCCTTCCTCCTTCCTTTGCCAGCCCAGAGGAGCAGGCGAGGGACGTGCACAACCCCACAGCAATCTACATTCAGAAGGAGGAGGAGGAAGAGGAGGAGGATCCCTTCCAGCCAGGCACAACCCTCAGCCTGACACATCATCCTCACCCGAGACTCCCAGCAGATGATGTCTGGGGAGAAAGGGGCTCAGAGGATGACAGGAGCGCAGATCTCCTCGCCCCCAACCTCTGCCTCTTCCTCCCGGCTCCCCCTCACCACAGGGATGAGCTCTGCCCGGAGGAAGCGGGGATGGGATAGGGATGCTGCAGGGAAGCTCCATCCCGTTCTGCAGCCTGCCTCTTCCCGGGGCCTGAGCATGCCGGAGACGGGGGCACGGAGCCTCAACCCTTGCTCTGGCTGGGGAACCTTATATTAGTGACACATCTACACACACGCACGCACTCACACATGCAAAAATAAGTCTGTTTATTCTCTTGAAAGTGATCTAGAGGACCCTGCAGGGTGGGGACACTTTCTAGCCAGTACTGCCCCCCTCTGCCTGGATCTCCCCAGCGCTGGGAGCTGTTGCCTGAAGTGCTGCATTGGTCTCAGCGCCTTTTAAAACACAACGGAACAGTAAATAAGAGGGGGCTACGATAAAAGGAGCTGGCGGCACGAGGGAGAAAGCTCCATGGAGCGGGGCGCTTGCCCGGGAGGTGGAGGGGCTGCCCCCCGTGCCGGTGACGGTGCTCGGGAGCGGAGTGTAGTGGATGTGGTGGTGAAGGCGCAGTCGTCCTGGCGACGGGGGGGGGACTCGGTGGTGGGTCACTTGCGGCTCAGCAGGGATCCCAGCAGAAGCACTCCTGCCACTGTCGCCCCGGTCAGGAGCCATTTGTTGAAGGTCTCCTGGCCCTTCCTCACCTCGGCAGCAGCATCATTCCCGTAGAGGTCCACAAACCGCTCCTGTGGGAAGAGAGAAGCAGTGAGCAGAGGGGTGGGAGTGCAGCACAGAGACCATCTCTGACCCTTTCTGGGGCTCCTTCCTCTTCCATGGGAAGGGGCAGGAAGGCTGCTGGGCTCCTGCTGGCAGGAAAGCGGTGGTGGGGACCAGGCGGATGACAGACGCCTTGTGCTTCCTTGCTCTGAATCACGCACAGAGGGCGATGGGGGAAGCACAGGACCAGTCATGAGAAAAGTGGATGCCAGAAGGGATTTGCACGGAGAATACAACGCGGGCAGGGCAGGAGATGCATCACGTGCTCTAGGCTCTCTAAAATTAGCATCGAAGTGTGATAGAAATCATCGCAGCAGGAAAACGCTGGGCTTTATTCCATGGCCAAGGCCTGGGGGAGCGGAAGCAGGGTTGGTGCCCATGGCTGCGTCAGGAGCCCACACTTCACATCCCTCTCGCCGTTTTTGGGTCCAAAGCAGAGCCCCCCACCTCCCTCTCCCCACAGCCACATCCCAGCAAGACAAGCACTCTCATGTCCTGGCCATCACAGGTTACTCCGCAGCATGATGTGGATTTCGTGAATCCCTGTGGCGAAGGCAGACCACTTTGGGTTCGCGAAACTCCTGCCTTCCCCCTGGCTTCGGGAGAGCAGGCCAAGCACGAGGCCCAGCCAGGAATGCAGTCACTCCGGCCCAGCTCGTCCAAGCCGGCCGCCTCCAGTCCTTCACCTGCAGCAGCCAGAGCTGGGCAGATTCAGCAGAGCCACTGTGCATCAAACGGCCACAGGGAGGCATGTGATGGGGCTGGGGTCAGATGGTCGTGGCCTAGGATGGGGGGAGACGGAGGGCAGAGAGAGAGAAGACCACCAGAGCTGAACTGCTCCTGAGAAGAGGCTCTCAGAGAGCACATCTGTCCCCTGCGCCCGTGCAGGACCCCCACGGCACGATGTCACCCCTCCTGCTCCCTTGGGCACCCAGGGACCTCAGACCACCATGAGAATAGCTGCTCAGGTCCCCAGGCCACACGCACCACAGGGAAGGAGGGGTCCACGGGCAGGCTACATGAAACTGAGAACTTTACGCCGCAGCAGCTCTCAGGTTTATCAGGGCTGAGCAGGAGCACTGGGGCTAGAGGGAGCTGGAGCTGTGAGCTCAAGGATCACCAGCAGCTCAGAGCGCTGGACACCTTGGCGTCAGAAGGGGTTTGACGCTGTCGCACCTCAAGCCCATCTTCCTGGCAAGGTCCCCTGTTCCCTGATAAGTGAATGCAGTTCCAGTAACCCGGCTGCTCTGGGAAAGCAGAGATAAGCCCAGCTGCCGCTGTGCTTGTGTCACGCCTTACCATGGCCTCCCTGGAGGCAGAGGCAGCATCCCTGCCTGCCTGGGTCTGGCAGCTCTGCCTCTAAGATGCCTCCCATGCCTGCCCCACAGGACCTGTGGGGGGTTTGGTGCGTGGATCATGGCTGGGATAGAGAGGGTCTTTAGGCAGGTGCCTCTCCATCACTCGTGGAAACATGGTGCCCGTCTCCTGGCTCCCCCAAAACAGCCCCAGCGTGGTCACAGCTTGCAAGGTATCTCCTCATCTTGACACGCAAGATCAAGCTCACACACAGCTTTTCACAGCAAAGCATGCAACAGATAGGCACACTCACTTCCAGGGAGCCGGGCTGTGTCCCTCTCCTCAGCCACAGGTATCCCCGCCACAGGGGATCAGGTACTTGAACAACCACCCAGGTGAGCTGGCAGCTCAGCACCCACCTCTGCCCCACCAAAGTTCTTCTCTGCCTTACACCAAACACCGTCTCCAGCATCTCACAGCTCCCCCGGCTGCCTTTCATACCCCCTCGACCATGAGGAGGTATCAGCAGACCCGGGGGCAGGGCACTGGGACAACAGGGACTTTGCTAACTCACCCTGGGGCACGTCACTGCTGCCGCCTCACTCAGAGCACTCTCCAGGGATGTGACAACCGTCCCCGTGGCTCCCACCACCTACACAGAGTGGCAGAAGGCAGCTCGCTTCCCACTGGCCCTGCCAGCTGGCACAGGCTCCGCGGAGGTGTTGTATTGCACCCCGGCCCTGCAGGAATGGGCAGGATGGCGGCTCACACGCGGGTGCCATCCAGGGAGAAAGGTGAGGGCTGCTGCCCACTCCCAGCCCCTCTGCCCGGCCACCTGCCCAGGCGATGGCCATGGAAATAGTGGAAACATCCTGCAGTGACGTGCTGCAGGAGAGGGATGAGAGCCCAAACCCAAGGAAGGGATATTTTTAATTATGGCACAGGAAATCCCTCTGCTGATAGGTGGTGACAAGCAGTGGAGCGGTGACAGAGCTCAGCACGCAGTGAGCAGGCTGGAATAGATAGAGGGCACAAGGGAACTGGGGCAGAATACACGAACCTGTCCAAAAACACCAGCTGTGGAGTACCTCCACCACCCCTACAACATCCCTCCGTACCAGGGCCTTCGTCCCTGGGGAAGGTCCTTCCCTTGGAAGTATGTCCCAGCTGTGCACCCACAGCACCCGATGCTGTGGGAGTGCCCAGCGGGAGGAGGGAGGTTACACTCCTCATGATGTATTCCTCAGAAAAAGCCACTTTGCTCAGGGATTCAGTAATGGAGCCCCACACGTCTCTGCAGGCTCCTCCTGACCCATGGGAGGGGATGTCCCCACCGTCCCCAGGAAGGCTGCAGAGGTGGAAGGGGCTGCAGAGTCACCTGGTCTCCCCACAGGGCTGGCAGTGGGGCAGGCACCAGGAGAGGGCCCCCACAGCCAGGGCAGGGAGCTGGGGAGGGCTGGCAGCCAAGCCTTGGTGCTGCCTTCTCCATGGTATGTGCCACTGAGCTTGGGGAAAGGCAGTTCCAAGAAGCGTGTTTTGAAGCCCTTACTTCTAAGAAAAGGAAGTGTTTGCTGAACAAGAGATAAATGGCATACGGTGAACTGAGAGCTATCGGGTGCTACAGACGGAGAAGAGCACGACAAGAGCCCCGCGCGGGCAGGGAGGGCACACAAGCCCCTCTCCTTCGCCTGGGAACGGAGCAGCAGCTGCTGGAGACGCAGCTGGGGGCTGCGGGGGACTCGGGAGGAGAGCGCCTTGCCCTTCCTCGGGGAAACCATCCCCAGGAGCTGCAATAGCTCAGCCCCTACACAACTGCGATCCCAGATGTGTCCCCTGGGAATGGCAATCCCAGACCAGAGGGAGTGGGAAAACAGGCAGAAGTGTCCTCCCGCCCCATCCTGGGGGTGGGTTGAAGGTTAGGGAAAGGCAGCTTGCTCAGTTCCCACACCGCCCCGGGCCTCGACCGCTCTGCACCTGAAGCCCAGCACTCCCAGTACGGATTCTGACCTCTCTGGCCTGGTGTTTGGGATCTCAGGCTTGTCCAGACACGTCCAGATATTTCTGGCCTCCCCCAGTCACCTTTATCTGAGAGGAAATATTTGGAATTCCTGAGTAGCTCACAAGGACTATGGTAGCAACAGCACGTCAGTGTCTCAACTGCCCTCTCCGTGTGCCCGTGGGCCTCTTCCACCCCAGAGAGGACAGGCTGTTCCACCACTGAACACCCGTCACATCCCCTTCCCCACCCCGTGTGAGACACGTCCGAGAGGAGGATGCTCTGGGGCAGGCGTAAGCAGCAAGAGGTTATGCATACGCAAAAGGCAATCCCCCGGCTCTGCCTCTCCGCCCCCAGCGCTGGGGAAGGACACAACGTTATCTTGCTGGAGGCTAGACCAGCATTTACTGGGGGGGGACTTCCCTCCAGCTGCACGTGCTGCTTGCAGGAGACAGAGGACCTGGAAATCCAGACTCCACCGGTGCCCACCACCCCACAGGGCAGGGAGGTTCTGCAGTGCCAAAGGCTCTGGAGACACCTGCAGCGCCCCAAACCGCAACCCACCACCGGGCAAGATGCAGCCATTTAAACACTGCCCAGTGACGATTAACGACACTGCGGTAGAGAGAAAAGAGGAGTAGGTCTGACCCAAAGTGCTCTGTGTTGGGTGGCAGAGCAAACTAATCAAGCACAAGGCCTGGCTGACACAGTGTTGACATCCTAGCCTGGAAATGAGAAGGGGAAGACGCAGAGTTTCAGCCTCTTGCTGGTAGCCACCCCCAGAGGTTCAGCTGGTTTCATTCACCAGTGGCGCCCAAGCAGCTCCCTGGGCCGAGCGGGAGGGAGAACAGTTGCCATTCAGGGTGAGCGGAGCAGAGTAGAGCAGGTTCCTCTTTCAAGATAAGCCCCAACTCTGGGGGAAAGAGGATTCAGTAAACGACACTGAACCTCAAGGGCAGGTGAAGGAAGCAGATGTGGGCAATGAATCCCCATCTGGTCTCTACTGAGCCAGAGGTAGAGTGGGAAGGGAAAGGTGCTGGTCGCTGGGAAGGGCAGTTTGGGTGCTCAAAGCTTCCCTTGCACAGGGAGGTGAAGGGTATGGAGGTCACTGAGACACCGGTACGAAGCTCTGATAACCAGCAGAGAAGAGACAGGCTTTACCCAGACTATTCATGGTGAACCAGCGTCACTCGGTCCAACTTCGACAGGGAGAATCTGCCTCCAGCAGGAGCTACACCCCTGACACCCAGCCAGCCTGTCTTTGAGACAGACACCCACAGCAACCAGCTCTGCATGTACAAAAGCCTTTCCCACCCAAGGATCTTAATGTGTTTTATCAAAAATTAGTTGGTTTTCCAAACCCCCCTGCGGAATAAGTCAGCATCATTCCCAGACAGATCAACAGAGGTGCGGAGCGGTTAAATGCTTTGCCTAGAGTTGCATACAAGCCAGCAGCATGAGCCACAGCGTCTGACTCCCAATCCATGCATGCTTGTCACGAGGCAATGTTTCACTTGAAAACAAGGCTGTTTCTGTTATACCTTCGCCGTAACTACAGCTGTGTTACTGCTAAGAGGTCTAACACCAATCGCCGGCCAGGAGTGGAGTCATCTGGATGACCAGACATTTGTTAATGAGATGCTGGGAACAGTTTTGGGCTGAGCAGGGAGACAAGCACGGAAAAAGAAAGGCAGCAGCTCAGCGCCGACCTCAACAAAGCCCTGCGTCGACAGCAACCTGCTCCCAGAGCCCCTTCGGGCTGCCAGCTCACCACATGGGACTGGCATATGCGAACCTGGAGGTGAAGCACTGAGGGGAAAAGGCAGCTGAGATCTTTCACAAAAAAAGAAAACGTAAATATTCCCAAAGGCTGCCACTAGGATCCTGTAAACACAGCTCAGCTGGTCCCTACACACTATGAAAGTGGAAGAGACATCCTGGAGGCCCTCCCCTTGCCCTTGTCCCCCAGACACTGCATCCATGTGTGGCCCTGACCATCCCCAGCCCTGTCTGAAGCCCAGGCCTGAAATGAGGGCAGCAGGGACACCGAGCGTGCCTGCGAGCGTGCCTGCGCCAGTCACGCAGTACTGCCTGCAGTATCGGCACTGGAGGTCAATGTGACCCCCAGACCTGTGAGCATGCCAAGGAAACATGCCATCCTAGACAGAAGGGTCTCGGAGCTTCTCCACATCCCCAGCTTCACCCCTCTGGTCCCCACTGGCACCCTAGGCAAGCCTGGGATGGGGTGGGGAAGGGGCTCTGGGGACAGCACACTCGCAGGTGCAAATGCTCCAGAGACCCAGCTCTAACTGTTATGCAAATGATGACCTCCAGGGAAGCAGCTGCTGATCTCCATGACAATGGCAGGGAATGCCACCCGCCCTGCTGCCTCTCCTGCCCTGGGAGCCGGCACCGGGGTGCTGCAGGTGCTGGGGTGCTGCCCCTGTCCAAGCTCCAGGGCTCTTCATGCAGAGAAACCCGCAACCCTGAGGGATGCAGCCATAAATTCGAAAGGGTTCATTAAATAAGCACGTCCCCACCTCCCCAAACACGTTGGGCTGCAACATGCGGGGAGGCTGCCCATGGGGCCGCAGCCCAAAGCCCAACAAACCTGCAGGGGCTTCAGCCTAGCAAGGGCCAGAGCCAGTTCCTTTCTAACCAGAAACAAACCCTCACTAGCACATTCCAGCCCTAATCCTCGCTGTGGCAGCCTCCTGTCAAACTGGTTTCATCACCAGCTCCAGGAAACCTGCAATAACCCCACACCATTCAGTACAATTTCAGCATTTTCCAAATACATGAAAGGGGCTCCGGTGACAGCTGTAACCCCCATCCCTGCCCCGGGAGACTGCTGCACACAGCACGAGATGGAGAGCAGGGAATTGCGCTCTCCGTTCCAGAAATCTGCTGAAACATTCATGTGTATTAAAGCGGGAGATGGTGCGAATGACTAATCTACTTGCATCCATCTTTCATCAGTGTTTCTCCCAGAGCTAACCAGGCTGAGGGCTCCCGAAGGTGCTGAAGCCCCGGCCGGCGTTGGGCAAGCTCAGCAGCAGAACGGCTGGCAGGCGACAAGGCTCCAGTACAAAGGCACAGCGAAGAACACATTGGCTGAGCCGGATCCACTCAAGAGATTAGCACCTGCTGGGAATGGGATTGTTTTCCAAAGGGCATTAAGTGGAATAGTCCGAGGAAAGACGGTCCCTCTGATGCTTCTCCCCACTGGACAGATGGTGTCTGAGCCCCAGCAGGCAGAGCAGCCTGCCTGCCTGCCCGCCTTTGTGTGAGGGGCGCGCTCGGGGGGCAGGGGAAGGCTCCTGCTTTAATTTCACGGTTATCTGCTGCCTGCAGTGCTGGGGAGACCGAGTGCCGTGGCCAGCTCACTGCACTGGACAAACGCCTCAGCAGGGTCCCCCGCACCCGAGGAACAAAGCTCAATTTTCACCTTGTCATTGCTCTTCCCAGACGTCACAGCTCCTGTGCAATCGTGCCCTTGTGTAACTATGGGGAAACCTGCACCGAGGAGACGTGCCATGCTCACGTGTGCCTGGCTGCAGAGCCACGTTCCCTCCTATCCAGAGGCCAAGTCATGCGATGATGATCGATCTCTCCAGCTCTCAACCGCACCATGAGCCTTACCCCAAGCCCCCACTGCAGGGAATGGCAGCATTACCAGAGCCCACGGGAGCAAGGCTGGATGCAGGGACAGTCCCCATGGGAGACAGGTCCTGGGGAAGGGCCACACGATTGCCTCGAGCCACTTGTCCTCCAGCATCCTGGAGGAGTGCTGGCCAAGCCTCACCACTTCCCATTTCAGTCCCAGCACCTCATGAGGCTGCTGTAATTCTTACATGCCACTTGAATGAAAAAGGGGAAAGGGTGGAGGTGCAGGAAGAGGAGGAAGATGTGCTCATTCTGTTTTCACTTCCTGTTAGTCCACATGAAATCTCAAATGATTCAGGCCACGAAGTCCCTTTTAGCAAAATCCTTGCTGACTTGAGGGCAGGAAGCAGAGTAGGCAGCTGATGCAGCAAATGTGGGAAAGAGTGGAGCAGCACGAGAAAGAGACTTTGTGCTCTGCCCTGGGCTCCTCCATACGTGTTGTTGCATGAAATAATCACTGGCTGGTGCACTGGAAGCTTCTAAATGAGGTCAGTTGCTCTAATAAAAGATATTAGCTCTCTGGCAAGTTTAATACGCTGGTGAGCCATACCATTACAGGATGGAAGCACTTGCAACACTGCTGTGATGGCTGATTTACAGGTAGCAACACCTCATTTTCTCCATACATAAGTCGTATGTCACCCAGACACTACCCAGGGCCACATAAACGCCCAGCTCCCACATCCCAGCCCAAACCCTGAGCCACAAGTTACACACACAGAGTAATGTCACGTACTGCTGCCAGCCGTGCTCCTTGCACAACGCTCATGCGCCTTCCTCAACCTCAATGATGGCAAAAAAGAGATGTGCAAATGGGACTAGCATCATTTGGAGAACTAATGAAGTGATGCAGACAGCTGCCCCGCTCCACCTGAGCGTGGCATTAGTTGCATTCAAACCAAACCAGCTCTGTGCCAGCCTAGGTCTGCCTCTTCTCTGAGCTTCCCAAAGAGCCCTTCACCCTCCAGTAGAGAAGAAAACCCTTCCATGCCCCTTTGGGAAGCAGCCAGCTCCAGCAGCTCTCAGGCACACAGTCCTGCCCCCAACAGACAGGTCCCTGCAGGGCTCTGCCCATCAACCCCTCGCACACCGCCCGGCATGAGCGGCTCCTGCTCCAAGCCCTGCCTGCTGCCAAGATGTCACGTTTTGGAGTATTTGATTTCAGTCTTAAGAGCACCTGGCTGGCAGCGGTACAGGCAGGGAGAACCTGCCTGCTCTTTGTTCTCGGCCAGGTGGAGCACGGAGCAGACGACACCTGCCTTGGTTTCCTCCTGAGCTCAGGACCGCGGCTGCGAGCCGGGGAGCTCCAGGTCCATCCTAGATCAGGAGCAGGGGCAGAAAGGCTGAGCCCAGCCTCTCTCCTACCGGAGGCTCCTCATCTCCAGGGCTCATCTCCCCAGGCAGGATACCGATGCCAGAAGCTAGCTACTAATTGGATCTACTTAAATCAGAAGCGACGTCTGCAGACACAGCTGAAACACAAGCTTGAGCAGGAAGGAGGATAATGCAATAAATTCAAGCAGCTCTCCCCAAGGGAATTGCAGACCCCTGAAACTTCCCTCTTCGCAGATACAGCCTATTACCCTTCCCCGGGCATGCTGTGTAAATGCAGGGGCAAGCAGTGGTTGAGAGAGTAACCAGCCCCGAACCTGTTGAAACGCCATGCTCACCCAGCTCCCTGCTCCCAGTAGCAGAGGGAAGGCAGACCAGTTACAGCACGACATTCAAACAGTCCCCGTGGCCATGGGAGCCTTTCTGGTTAATGCTCCGAATCCCGCTCCTCCCTCCCTCACTACCCTGGAGGCAGGCAGCAGCGCCGAGTGCACTGGGTTTCCCATTAAAGAGATCCTGAGAGACAGCACTGGGCTGGTACACGTGAGCACGTGTCCGAGAGAAGACACGGGCGGCTGGAGAGATGCTGGCTGCACGGAGGAGCTGCAGCGGGCGTTCCCGCCTGCAGGCAGTCCTTCCCAGCACTGCTCAGCCCCCGGATTCTTTTTTTTTTGTTAACTAAATTAAACATGAGGATAAAATAAGCAAAATACCTAAAAATAAAAAATAAAGCGAGCATTTCTACAGCACAACTAGGTCACAGCTCCCCAGCATGCGAGTCGTGGCAGCCACGGTTCAGCCCCTCAAGCCTCCCGGGTTCAAAACTGACATCTCTCTTAAAAGGCTGCCTCCCGAAACCCACACCTGCTCCCCGGTAAGCCCAGCTGGAGCCATCTGCTAACGGCTCTGCCTCCCGCAGCCCTCTGCCCCCTCGCTCCGCTGGGCTGCTCTGCTTCTGTGGCAAAGGGTAACCCTTCTCCCCACCTGAACACGGTGAGGGCCAGCCCACACCCTGGAGCTGGCCCCGTGCACCCAGCAAAGCCATTGCATCCCCCCTCCATGGGTGCACTGCGGGCAACGCTCTCGCACGCCTCTAGAAAGCACGTCCCCTTAACTTAAGCCCTTGGCATCCCAAGGACAATTAGGAGCCAGACTTCAGAGAGATCTTGCACCAGCCACCCCCTGCGTGTCCTTCCACATGGGGAGTACAGAGGAGGAACGGTTTCCCTGTCCAAGGCCAGGGCAGCAAATCAAGGAGTGCCCTGGCACTGAGGGACACGGCTTCCCTTTCATGCCTCCATTATCCGCATTAATCTTTAGTTGCTCAGAACAATAGCGTTTAAGGGTAACATCCCTCTCAGGAGGGCGGAGGAGGAGGAGGAGGAGGAGAGGTTTGCTGCTTTCCTGCCATGCAAAGGCAGAGCCACCCCGCAGAGCATACCTTCGCACTGAATCAGCCAGCAGGTAGGTCAACATCCCAACTCCCACCGGGGTCACCAGAGGGGAGACAGCAGCCACCCCCAGCCCCTTTCTGCTCCCATGGCAGAAGCCACCATTAATCCCTCTCCTCTCGGTTCAGCAGGTCTGCAACACTTCTACAACTGATACCCATCCCTTCCCTTCCCCCAGCTCCTCCTGGGAGTACTCCGGCTTTATAGATAGTGGGGAAAGAGCTGCTGGAGAAACACTCCTTGTAACGTCAAGATGGGACTGTGCTTACAGCCGTCAGCAGCTTGGTAAAAATCAAAAGGAGAGAAGCTTAAGCAAAGGCCTTGAAGCATTGCACCACCATTCAGCCTGTACCCGCTGTGGGCCGCAGGCGTATTGCTGCTCCCTGGGTTAAACCATGTACACAAACCATATGGAAGCTGGGAGGAAATCAGGTGCAGCACCCCAAACACGTACAGAAAGCTGCAGCTTCCACATGGGGCAAAAAGAGCACGCTGTTCCCTCCCACCTCGTCTGCTGTGGTGGGACACCCCATTGCTGCTGAAATGGGGAGAGACCCCAGGCAGCGCTGGGGGGAACCCAGCTCCAGTTTCAGACAGGAGCAGGATGATCAGGAAGACTGACATTACCCAGAGCAGCTGTGAACACAGAGGAGCAAGAAACAGTTTGTTAATTATTTCACAGGTCTTTTTTTTAAATGACACTCCATTCTTTGGATTAAAGAACCTCAGAGTGCTTTATGAATCTGAGTTCCCAGTGTCTCCCCTGGGAGAGAAGGAAACGCTATCCCTTTTCCTGAAAGACTGCGGGGTTAAGTGGGCTGCTCTGAGACACAGCCAGTGATGGGCAGGAGCTTTGCCTTTCAGGCGCCTGCTCTAATCACAGATCTAAGGAACTTAATCAAACTGCACCGCACACCGAGAGGCAGCAAGGAAAACAGGCAGGGCCCCAAAGAAGGAGAACAGTAAATGGGGCGAAGAGCAAAGCTCTGAAAACTGGCCTCTGCGTCGTTCTCGGTCTAGCGGCAGGAATGCTGCTGCGGGGCGGGCAGGAAGCTGCAGTGGAAGTCATTCCAATGGCATTTCCTGGAGAGCACTGCAGAAAAGCCTCCCAGGTCGAAGGCAGGACGAGAAGCTGCCAGGGATCTGCATGCTGAGCCCAAATCTCCAGCCTCCAGCAAGGATACAGCTACCTGGGATGGCTACGCCAGGCAGGACAGACCGAGCCAAGACCCTGCCGGCAGCGACCGTCAGGCAGGCAGTTCCCACAGCCGGAGGAACAGCCCGTACTGCGAAGGGACACGAGGGACCCAGCTGGCAGAGGAAGAGTATTTTTTTCATCCCAAGCAGGTGATGACAATGGAGGCATCGTCTCAGCTGCAAGGGATCCAGACTGTAAAATAATTACAGAGGACAAAGTGGAAAGCGATAACCCAGCTAAGCTTCGCAGACCACTCCTTGGGATTCGTCTCTAAGCAAAGCGTGGCCTTGGCTATCCACAGTCACTTCCTACAGCCAGCTCTGCTGCCTGTTGGCCAGCAAGTTAAACCGATGGCTGTTATCTCAAACTGGATTAGCGGTGCTGGGGCATCCCTGAAACCCAACATGTTAACACTCAGAACAGCAGAGCTTTTGGGAACAGCGCTCACCCCAGAGGGAGCTGCGTTCCCCGTTCAGTGCAATGCGCAGGTGTGCCCCTTCCACACCTAGCAGGGCGCTCCTCTCTGAGTCTCAGGGCACAACAGCAGCAGAATTCAAACTTGCACTTATCTTACACTGCCCAAAAAGCTCAGACCGACAAAACACGAGGATCCTGGGGCACCCGGGATCAGCTAGATACTGTGGTGGTTGCAGGGAAGGCTTGTGCGCATTACCTGGGTGATGGCATAGGGCCAAAAAGCATTTCTGAAGAGCTGAAAACCAAAGGCTTGCCCTCAACCTGAAACCATTGAGAAGCTTGCAGCAAGAGCACAGGACGAAATCCCAGCTGCACTCTTGTCATATGACACAGGCTGAGTCATTTCCTATTATTCAAGAAAAAAATTTAAAAGGTAGAAAATGAGTTTGCTATATTGACATCTTCTAAGGGTTTTCCCCAAACAGAACCACAAGCTTTCAGTCCACCACAGAGCGACACAACAAATAGGTCCCAGCACATCGAGCCCTGTGTGGTCAGGGCCAGCCGAGAGCCTGGGATGCACAGAGCCAAGGTGGGAAGCAGTCAGTCCTTTTTCAGCCCAGCCCAGCTTGTTGGGATTCAGATGTCACAGACTGGTGGCAAAGATGCTCTTTGCTTTCAGTCCTGGCCTGGCACAGACCCTTCCCACTGGTCCCCCCCACACCCCCTGCAAACAGGAAACCTCTTGCCTCTATGTCCATGGATCTACCTCCAAGCCCCCACAGAACACCCTCTTTAAACCTCACTCTGAACATAGATTTAACCTTGAAAGAAAAGCTGTCATCCACTGGAAGGTCACAACCAGGCAGGAACTACTGCTCACTTCCCTTTCTCAAACAGATTAAACACGGTCAGTACATCTCTGCCTGCCAGGCTCTCTCCCACTCGCCCTGCGCTTCCCCCTCCTACATTCCCACTCATCAGATTTCTGCCCCCATGACTCCCGATCCCTACTGGGATCACTGTTTGAACTTCACAGCTAGTGGAATCTGGTCCTGGCCAAAACGACTGCCTCAGGAAAGCCTCCTCTTTGGTTTTGATGGCTCACCAAGGCAGCAGCTCTCTTCTGGCTGGTTATTAAATGACCCCCTTGGGTTGAACTTGCTTGTTTTCTCAGTGCCAGATTGCAGAGAGGAGGGCAAACCAAGGCAGGGACAGTAAACGTGACAAAATACACTCGCTACACTATGGAGATAGATTTGCCATTTCCCCTTCGCCTCAAAAAATGGTTTCTCAAGAAAACTGCTACAGCGCAGCACACAGCAGCCTACAGGGCCCTTCAAAGGCAACCTGCACCCCGCAGCCATCCTACGCTTGCCTTTGTTCCACTGGTGAGGAATGAAACGGAGCTTCCTACGCGACCAGGCTGCACGATACCTGTGATAGAGCTGCGCTCCTTCCCTCTTTCAGAGGGGCTTTCCAGGAAGAGAAGTGCTGCAGCACTCTAAAACACAAACCACCTGGTCCCTGCCAAGCAGGCCTGCCAGAACTTGCATCTCTCTCACCAGGACCCGCCTGCTGCACCTCTCGGGAGAGCTTTGTTTGCATGGGACGGGCTCTAACAGCTCAGATGCACCAAACAGGCTCCCTGTGCAAACAGGGTGGCAGGAGAGGGACCGCTCCATCACGGTAAGCGCAACGTGGCACTGCCTTCCTTGCAGGGGAGAGCTGGCGGCAGGCCAGCAGTTCTCCCCCCTGCAGCTGAAGTCGCAGAGCATCTCCACGCACGCCCCATGCGTGAGGCACTCGGGAGCTCTTATGGCTCCTGTGCTGCCGCTGCACCGTGCCATCCCTATGCTTGGAGCGGCGCGGCTGTCCCCTGAGAAGGGACATGGTGAAACCTGAGCGCAGAGGAAAGCTAATGCTGAGACGCCAAACAAGAACTGGGTTGGGATTTGCAACAGGTTGGCAGCAGCAACACTGCCCAGCCCTTTTTTTTTGGTGGATGGTGGGGCGTATCCCCCCCAACTACGGCCTTTACCACCCTGCCTGGCTCCCCTTCGGCTACCGGCACAGCCCGGGCAGCAGCACAGCCTGAGCAGTGAAGTTAGAAGCCCCGTTCAAGGTTAGAAGAAGAGAGCAAGGTTGTTCCCCTTGGTGGGAAACACGGCTAACGGTGATCTTCAAAGCAAGAGCTGGTGGGCGGGTCAGATAGAGAGGAGTCCTGACCCTTCCGCAATCTGTTGAACAAATATTTGCTCCAAACAATGAATTTACAGACAGACACAAAAAAAATTGAAGAGTCTTAACCATGATGGTTGGGGGTGGGGAACAGAGGGAGGAGGTATTTCATTCCCTGCAAGCAGGGACCAGTGATTTTCCACCAGTGATTTAATCTAAATCCCCCAGAGAGTTCATTTACAAAAAATGAGATTGCATTATCGCCTAGGTCTCCAGGATACAGCCCAATCCGTCACTAACAGCAACAGCCACACTAGCTTGGAAACCTCAATTTGATCACTCAATTCCAAGACTAATCTGTGGCTTTAAAAGCCAAAGCCAGAGGGAGGGGGAAGGAACTCAGCATTTGGCCAGGGTTATCTGCAGGATGAGAGAGCTAATGGGCCAGATACAGCCTGATGAAATGGCCAGCAGATCCCGGGTTATTAATCGAAACCAAGCCCAAGCAGCCCCACCCGGGTAGTGCCCCAGGGCGGCCCGCATTCCTGGAATTCCTGCACCCTGTGTGAACCTGCTCCCTCTCCCTGTGTGCACCCACTTTCCCTCTTCTCCAGAGACCCCGACATCACCAGCCAGGCGCGAGGAGCTGGGGAGCTCTGTGGGGCTCCTGTGCCTCTTCTCTGTCAGGAGGGTGCAGAGCACAACGCTGGGCTCAAAGGTTCCTGCCCTCTCCTCGAGATGCAGGGGCCTGCTGATGGATTATGAGATGACCAAGGCTGAAAGACCTTAGCTCACCAGCAAGGCAATTCCCCAACGTTTAGATGCTAACGCCTGACAGCATGAGCTCTTTCCAGTGGGCACCAGTAAAGGTTATACCAGCAGGGAATCACTAAGATGCAGAAGCAAAAAGAAAACTCAGACATCTGTAGGTCGTATACCTCCCGCTGGCAGTCCCAGGCAGCACCGCACAGCCGGACCCGGCATTTCAAGAATGCTTCCTGAAGAAATGCTTATTCATGTTAATACCTCACCATTGAAAGCTTACAGGGTTTGCTGCTGGGGCAGCTGGGAGTATTGCTCCCTGCCAAGCAAGAAGCAGCTGCAGGTTTAGCAGCTCGCCAGCACAGAGGTTGCTCCCACCTCAGCCTTGG
>VWZL01001650.1:221-22103 GCA_013396915.1 Stercorarius parasiticus
AAAAGAGCAGAGAGATTTAAATAAAATGGTATTGCCTCCCTGCACAAAGTGTTGGAATCTCTGCCAAACAAGTCTCTCCTGTGTAATTATTGAAAACAAGTGCTGCAGCGGGACGTAGCACAGCATCTTGTCGCAGCGACTCTTACCTGGCTCTTGTCAACACAAGGCTAGGATTTTGAAGAGGTACAGGGATAGGCAGCGTTCAAGCTATGCTTATTTTCAGGACAACAGACTTGTCAAGTGTGGGCAGGAGGGACTGGAGCAGGATAGAGGTGACTGGGGTGCTCTCCGAACACCACGTCCATTTACTCGGGCCTTCAGTCTCACGTTTTTGTTTTGCCCTGTGTCCCTGTATCATCTGGCAGTTGGGAAGGGGTTATTGGAGGGGCTAATGCTAAGCTGTTTTTTTCCTTTATGGTCTCTGGCCCTCCTTCTCAAGGAGTGTCTGATGCTGACTTAAAATCAGCACCCCGTGCTGCAGAGGTTATGCCGCTGAGCAGGGTTCATCTGTGACCTGGCTGCAACTTGCTGCTAATATTAAATAAATCTAAGATGCGAAATCAGCAAGACCTGTATAAACGAGAAGCGTGAAGCATCCCACAGCTGTGTGGCTGTATTCTTGATGCACAGTTCTGTTTGCTTACACACCTCTCCAACTCCCTTGACTGAGAGGGGACATTACCGAAACTGCTGTTGCTCTAGGCTGTAGCCTAAGAGGGAATATGAAAGAAGGCTGGATGACCTTTGCGTTCCTGTTTGATTGCTTTAGCCACAGGAGGGTTGTATTTTGTTCCCCAAGTTGCCTGTATAGTACTTCACAAGCTACTTAACCTTCTTCCCCCCCCCACCAGCTTTGTAATAGGGCTAACAGCTGTCTCCGTGATACAACACGGCTCTTCAGCATTCCAGTAATAGACTTATGTTCCTTAGATGAAGTTTGGAAGGATCTATTAATATATGTTTTATACATTAATACATGTATATATGCATATACATACACATATATGAGACTTCACAGTAGAAGTACCTTCTGTTGAGGCTTTGGCCTTATGCTGCGTCACACATTACCATGACTTAATGAGAATGTGGCCATTTTTGATTGTTCTGAACGGTCTGCTTCGCAAGTGCGCTGACGTAAATCCATATCTAACATCAGTCTCCGATACACTCCCGGCAAGGCTGGTATGAGCCAAGCTGGTGGTGTAATAACAGCAGCAGTCACTCCGGAGATGCGTCGTGGATCTGTTTGGATTTTGTTTTAATAATGCTAGGCATAGTAGCAGGTTTTGTGAAACCACTGTTTGCCTTTCTGCTGTAGAAATGGCATGTCTGCAGAGTGCTGCGGGAGGGAGCTAAGAACCCAGGTGGTTGCTCTGTCTCTCCTTCCCTCTTCTCTGAGCCTGTTCCGTTTTGGATTCTGGCTATTCCCAGCTGAATTCATAGTTATACAACTGCATGGGGCTCCCCATGTAATCAAAATCCTCTCCAGCAGTGTTTGGAGTAAACTAGACTCTGAAATTTGAAGAACAAAATGATGTACCTTTACAGAGTTGTTTCCTGGCCCCTTTTGTGCCCCCTACTCCTGCTCTCTGACCTGATCAAAAGCCTTCAGGGGTTCATCATCGCTCTCTTGCAGGTTGCCAGCCCTTCTCAGGAAAGAACGTGCGTCGCAGGCAGAACATCTTGCGCACAGTTTCCAGGGTTACCTGTGTAGTGCTGATAGCTAGCAGGAAATTAAAATGCTCCATGATGATGATATGTTATCAACAACAGATGGTGGCCATTAGGTGTACGTGCATGTCAGGGGAAGGCATAAAGGCAAGTAGAGCAGACACAACTATTAGATTTGTGTAATCGCCACCGCAGGTGCTAAGCTCCACTGTGGATGAAGCAGGGTAGTCCCTGAGCACCCAGTTTCCCCCTCTGGCCATGGTGTATGTGATCTGGTTCCTGGAAGTAACTCTGAGTAGTCAGCATGGCTTCAAGCTGACTTGTTTGCAGAGTTCCTTGTTCTGATTATCAGTCCTTCTGTACAGCTAGTTCTCCCTTGCTATTCTCCCTCTCTCTTCTATACAGCTTTTCTCTCTTGTCCTTCAAAAGGCTCAGTCTCTTAACTTGAGAGTGGTCTACAAGCATGGTCCAGCTGCCTGCAATGTCTATGATCTGCTGTAACCTGTGTCAGGATTGCTTGGGGACTTGTCAGGGGACTGCTAAATCTGGAAAATCAACTGAGGATCTGTTCTGCTGAGCTCTGAGACTAGCAAAGTGTCACGTTGTATGTTCCTTTCCTTACTGAGCTCTGTCTTCTTCCTTTTATCTTTATGGTTTTCTCCACCTTAATTCTCGGTTAACTCTGAGGTGCAGAATTAGGCCGGAGTATGCATATGCATGCCTGCTTTCAGTTCAGGACAGCAAATCTCCCATCGATCTGAGGGTACAGATCTGTCTTTTTGACTTTTCTGTATGCCTAAGCGGCTGGTGAGCTTCAGGATGAAATGAAAGAGTATCTTATGTGGGTGCTAAGCCTCCTTAAAGATAGTGATGTTGGTGTTGAAGTGTTTGAAGAAACCACTGTGACAGCTTAGCTTCTCTCAAACCTCAGGCTCATCTTTGCTTGTGGTGCGTGGAAGCGCTAATGGAAACCCACTTTGAGATGTGCTCTCCTGCCCAGCCCTGGCTTTATTAGCTGTAGTCTTAATTGCTCTTAAGATGCCAGTAATTCTGCAAAGACTGGACTCGTTCTAACCAGGGCTCAAACTATTATTTAAATAAAACACAATAGACTAACAGCTGGTGTAGCACGTAGGTAGACTGACATAGCTAGTACTGTGGCTGTTGTGTAATCATATGCAAACCAAAGTGTACTTGTGATGTTACTTCTTACTTGCCTCGCATATCTTAACCCTAAAATCTGTAGTTCTGAGAGAGCTATACTCTTGCTACAAGCTTTCTCAGATACTGGCTGGAAGAACCTTCCATGCTTGTGCATTTTTAATTTTTTTTTTTTAATACAAATGTTTAATTTCAGATGTTCTGAATGACGCCATCTTTGATGAAGATCATGACGAGATGGTAATTGTGAAGGACATAGACATGTTCTCATTGTGTGAGCATCACCTCGTTCCGTTTGTTGGAAAGGTAACTCTTCCTCACAAAACAAATGTGGGAATACATGATAAAAGACCTAGAGTACATGTAAAAGACTTTGTAGCTGTAACTACAAAGCTTATAAAGCTCTAAGTGTTTACTGCTTATGGCTGTGATTCTAGAAGTTAATCTTCAGAATACAAATAAGGAAGACCTCCTTAATGTGAGTTTTATTTGGATCTAAGCTCCTAAAATATAATGCTCAACCTTTCCTAGTCTAAATAATCTAATGGTTTCTGACATTTCATATCAAAGCTCTTCTTCATGAAGCAGCAGCAAGCCTTGAGGGCAGACATCTTGATATTAAACCGGCTCACCCTGCACGCTGGCTCTGTCATGGATTTAGCTTCTGGCTCAGAGCTATCTAATGCACACTCATCTCAGGAACCCCCCTGTGAGTGAAACAAACTTCTAATTAGCAGCCCTGTCTTAAATAAGCAAGCCCAGTCGGGGCGGGGGGTGTGTGTGTAAAAATTGATTAGCAGGAGGCTGCTTAGGTTGGGACTTCCATGAAAGGGGCTGGTGTTTCAGAGGGTGTTGAAATTGTGATACCAGCAACTTTAAAAAGAAAATAAAAATTCTCAAGTTGACTGCTGTAAACATGATGAAGAGTTCGGAGCAGGTAGTCCCTTCTGTGTGTCTCAGCCCCTTCGCTCCCATGTCAGTGCAGAAGGATGGAGCTTATTCTGATCCATCTGCTTTACCATAAAGTATTCACAAACCTGAGATAGCAAGTGCTTTTGTTTTCTGTAAAATTCAATCACTACCGCATGTATTCCAAGTAAACTATCTCCCCAAAATAAAATACCCAAACAGAAACCGGCTGTTTATTTGGTTGGGTCAACTCAATTTCATCTGCTTTCTTTTCTTACTGTTAGTATTTTATACTGGAAAACAAGGTAACTTCTTTTTCTGTGCAAGCTTGCTATTACACCTGTTATTCTTGGTTGCACTTACTGTGTATATTCTCTTCGTTACTCCTGTGGCAATATATGCATTCTTTTTACGTCTAGCTGTTTAGCCTGTGTGGTTTGGAGCAATCTCCTCGCAAACACCGAATTGGTCCTGCTCGTATAATGGTCTACTAAATGACTTGGTATGCCTCTAAATATTCTCAGACTAACCATTCTCCTGTTGGGTACATCAAACAGGCTGCAAATACTGACCAGTAGGTCTTGTATTTGCAGTTCTATCTTAAATGAAATTAAGAAATTTGCAAAAATACTCTATGGGGAACAGGATTCAACACTTATTTCTAAGTTATGTCTCTTACTTTGTCTGAAATGTCTCGTGTGTTTTCAGGTGGCAGTGGGTTGATTACCCAACAGAAGTGATAGGAATGAGCAAGTTAGCCAGGTAATTAGGTGCTCTGTGGTATCTCTAACTGCAGGTACAGCAATACAGGATTCTGAGATGGGGCCTCTAGGCAAAGCACTAAGACAGAATCCTACACTGACACTCCCCTACTGTATCTTGGCTAATTTTTCAAGTCTCTGGTACAGTGACACACTTGATTTATAATCAGTTATAACTGTAAACCCACTTGAATTCAGTAGCCTATGTTGTGTTCAAAAAACAAGAAGCTAAATGGCTTTCCCCTGCCATTGTATCGGAGCATTTTTCTTCTCAAGAACGTATTCCACCTTAGTGCAACTACATGTTCAGTATGAATGTTCAGCACATCCATACTCAAGCAGGATGGAAGTCGACTTAACATAGAGTGATCTATGGTACTACCAAAGCAGGAAAAAATATCAGTAGGTGCAGCCTGATTTTGGTGGCTAAGTAATTCTTGCCATCAGAATTTTCCCTGGAAGTAAAGTACAGTCCCCCTCTCTCTCTCCCTAAATCCATTTTAAGTCTTGGAAGAAAAGCATGTTTATTTTAGATGAACAGTGCTGTGCTGAGCAAGACTGACGTTTTATACCCAAATGTAGTAGAACTCTGTAGCATTCCTGAGACTTGGAACATAAGCCTTGACTCTAGAGGAGCTGTGATTTTAATCCCCCTCAGAAAACTTACTTATTCTTCACCAGGACACTGACCTCACCAGGCATTTAGAGTCTCCGTTAGCTCCACAATTTTTCAGGCTTGCATGGTGGCATGTTCCTCCCACATGCTAAGACTTCTGGACTGTTCCAGAGTTAGTTCTGGGGCAAATGCACATCTCATTCTCTATGCATGAGCGTCACATGCATTTGGAAGTGTGTGTTTGATTCTGTTAATGATTTGTTCTCCTCTGTCTAGGTGCATATTGGCTATCTTCCTAACAAGCAAGTACTTGGCCTCAGCAAGCTTGCTAGGTAAGTGTTAACGTAATGAAAGTGATGCTAATTTGTAAAAGGGATTCCAAGCTGTGCTAACTGTGCTAATCTTTCTAATCTGGTCCCCTTCTAAAGCTCAGCCCACTTTGTGTCCTGGATTTGGATTTAGACCAATCCGCAGCATTATGTTTTTCGTGGAGAGGACAGATAAGTCTTAGAGCTCCGTGTTAATTCACACCACAGCCAACTGTAGTAGAACCCTAACACTTTTGTACGTTCATCCAAAGCATTGGTGTCTGCAGGGAGCACAGAGCAAGAACAATAGAGAATTCGGTCATGTGCTAAGGCAGGCCACCAAAACCAGTGGGGTTCTCTAGCTATTTACTACTTGTGTGTATAATGACTGATAAGAACAAAAATCCCAAACTTCCAAACTGTAAATGAACATGTTTTCGTGATAGAAATTGAATCTAAAGCTTTTATCTGTTAGCTGACTCTTCAGATGAATTTGACATTTCTTTCTTTCACTCGAGACCTGCTCAGAGCACCATGGGGTGGATTTTATAGATAAGGTTCAGCCTAAGAAACAAAGCAATTATGATACACTTGAGGAATCCATTTGTTTATGTAAAATAGCTTTTTCCTCAGCAAGTGCCCTTGGATGAGTTGCTGCACTGAATCTTGTTATAAAGTGACACTTTCTAGTTCTGGTGAGGAAGGGAATGGTAGATCCCTTCAATAAGCAGATTACTGGGGACTGGAGCGGAAGGGTCTCCTTTGAGAAATGAAACTGAAAAATTGGCTGTAGTGCAGAAAGACCACATAGGTTTTGCTTATGCTTTCCCTGATACGTCTGTTAATCTTGCTGTAGTTCCAATAACACTAATGAGAATTAGCCTTGTAAATCTGTATGCCTGCTGGGTTTTCTTAGCGGGTAAGAAATGTGTAGGATATGACACTGAAATGCTTTAAAGTCAGTTGGCTCTGTTCTGTGCTCTGCTTGCACAGCGGTGAATTTAGTTTGGAATGGGAAGGCCATTGGAGGTCACATCTTTGGTAACGTAACCTCATATTACAGGGAGAGCATCTTCATGTCTCCTAGCAGTGCTTATAGGAGTAGACTTTGTTCTGATTAAATGACTGAAATGGGCAGTTCAACATTTAAATTTTTTCCTACGTGTTTTCTGTGGCCATACCTAACTGGTGCAATTGTAGGATGAGGTTCTGAGCTGACAGTACTGCAGTTGCTGGGCAAAAGACTTTGCCTTCTGTAGTTGCTTATGCTTGCGCGTGTGGCAGTTCATGGCTTGTGTTGTGTGTTGGCTGGCACTCCTGTGGCTGGATCTTTTTAAGTGGTAAGGGGTTGAGTTTTTTTGAGTTGGATTTCTGAAGGCAAACATCCTTCCTGAAGAGACCGTCTTTAGCACTTGGTTTCATTTCTGCAGGGCTTGAATGCAGGATTAAGGATCACATTTGAAATATGCCTCTGTTGATTTGTGCTTGCGCTGGTCTCCAGTTACCCCGGAACTGCAGATGTAAAAAGGAGCTCAAAACTGTGTTTGGTGATTTTTAATGCAAGTGGCAACATGGTGCTAGAAGTGTACAATTTTCCTACTATTTATTCTCATTGTAGAAACATGCATGAATAAGCATAAGGCTTCCTGTGCTGGGCTTGAAAGGTTAAATCTTGCCTCTTTTTCAAGTTAGAGTAAAACTCCCATATACTGCAATAATGAAAAGATTAGATTCTTGTATAACAAAATGTTCTCAGTCCTCACTTGCTTTTGAGTGCTTACCATGAAGAGATTGGTGGGCCAAATAGTGCTTCCCTTTCGTGCCCTATATAATGCAACCAGTGTTCAAACAAAGATTTGTGAGGCTGTTGGTACTCTAGGCCTAATCTTTCATAATAGGATTAGTCTAATGTGGTGAGTTTCTGTTGTTGTGGATGACCTGTATTCAGTAAACAAACATCTTTCTTTGGACTTTAAGCTCAGGCTTGAAAATGCTAATGTAAATAACCGTTTTTACATAAACATGCTTATAGGACCTCTTATATGCAATACCAGTGTGAAAATATCTGAGCATCAGCTTGTTCCTTATCCATATATTTGATCCAGATATTACGTAGCTTTCTTTGGAACAGCTATAACACAACCATTTCATTTCTGGAGGGGAGTTTCTGCATATAATTCACTCTCCAAAACAGCAGGCAAGTCTCATTGTCAGAAATGTTTCTTGTAACCAATGCCTCAGGCGGCCAGCCAGCGTCTGTTTTTTGTCTAGTCTGACCAGATGAGCATCGAAGCTTTCTATAGCAACTTCTTTACATGGCCACTTGGTGTGTAATTAAGCATTTGAGGTTGGCATGAATAACCAATTGAGTTTCAGAGCAGTTATAAGACTTCTCTTAAATGTGTGGGTTTTAGTACGGTGGTTATAAATGATGGTAGTATCGCTTTCATTGCCCTACAAATGGCTTACATTTCAAGTCAGGTTTGAGAGGGGCACTAAGGTGATCCCTGCACCGAAATGTGAAGGATGGTATGATATATGGGTGGAGAGTATCTGTTTTAAATAAAAACAATTCTGTCTCATTGTTCTTAGTTAAATTTGTGGTTAAATGCAAGAATCCAAACCATCTCTTGCTTAATTTCAATAACCTTCCGGGAATCACAATATCTGAATTGTCCTTAAAACAGCATTTGGTTTATGTTGAAACAAAAGGAGGTAATTTGACCTCAGTTCAAGGATTAGCTCTCAGGGAGCCTTTGGGCATAGATTCCCTTGCAACTGTGTGATGCAGGTGGGTGGTGGTACAAGTAATTCAAAAGTAACAGACAACGGAAGAAGCTCTAAGAAGTGGCAGATTTACCCCGAAATAGTCTCTGGGATGGCAAGTAGGGGGGAACCTGTCACTAAACACGGTGATGGGCTGAGGGAAGTCCTTGAGCAATGCCAGCTGGGGGCTGAGCAGCAGCGTGATGTTGCATGGATGGCCAGGAAGGGCACAGATCAGTACAGTTGTCTTGTTTGACAGTGTCAAGTTAATTACGAAGATCAGACAACGGTCAGATAGGAATAAGTATAACATTGTCTTTTTCCTTTCTCCTTTAGGATCGTGGAAATATACAGTAGAAGATTACAAGGTAAACGCTGATTATTTCTTTTGTTGTGTGCACTCCTTTGCTAGACAGCTGAGGGTACTGGTAATTGTAGGTGGACTATAGCTGTGCAAATTTTAGTGTGAAGAAAACCACTATGTTCTTGAACAGGTGTTTCTCATCTGTCATCTTAGCCCCTGTGTTTCCAGTGGGGGGCAAAACGTGCCTGTGGAAACAGATGTAGGCAGTAACTGATTGAGAGGATAAATGTGCTACAAGATACCGCTTCCAGAAATAACTAAACTAGTTGGATACTGCTGGAGATGGACTCTCCTACAGATCATTTAAGAGAGGCGTTCAAGAATTCTTGTCTGAAGAGATGAAGGGAGAGCTGCCATGTTATGGACTGCCTGCCTGCTGCCTCCAAGAAGGGCAGGAAGCTGCAGGATCTGAGGCCTTGGGTTGGGCTCAGCCACTCTCATCCTCCTGCAGTTAAATTTGGCCTGTTCTTGGCAACAGAAGTCTTAGTGACCAGTCTGACACCTAATGGTTAGAGCTGCAGGAAGTAAAGCTTTGCAGGACAATAGGCTCTCTGAATTTGCTCATTTTTTATCTCCGTTTCCTTTCCTTAAAAAAATTGTGTGTAGGGAATGGGAAGCGCAGCAGTAAAGGCAGTGAACAAATATATAAAATCCGAAAGAAAATAGAGAAGTGAGAAACTCTAACTGCATAATAGGAAATGCAAGAGCTGTTATAATAAATCACGATAATGCAATTGCTGCAAAGGTGTAGTGCAAAATGACTCCCAACATAAACAAGCAAATAAAAGGTCTGTTCCAGGATACAAAACATAAGGTAGGATTTGGTACTAATAAAATTTATTTGGGAAGAGCAGAGTTTGTGTGTGGGTGCTGGTGGTGGGGAACAGGCACACTCGGAGGCGAGGATGCAGTGTTACATGTGTGTGGTGTGCAGATAGCGGCAGTGCGTTAATGCTAGTTGGATTTAACACTTCCTCTGAACTCCCTGTTGTTCTTTCAGTCCAGGAACGCCTTACCAAACAAATTGCAATAGCCATCACAGAAGCCTTACAGCCCGCTGGAGTTGGAGTGGTTATTGAAGCTACGTGAGTTACTCTGAGCTGTTCCGTGGTGGTGTACGGGCTGTGTGTGATTCCAGCTGCGTGTGATTCCTGCTGTGCGCTGCAGAGCTGTTTTGTGTGGTCTCTTTGGCTGCGGTAGCTGTGGCCATGCTAGTTTACGAGGCAGAGCACTGGCGGGCATGATCCTTGCCTGTTCAGCGAAATGGCTTGGAGCCATTTATGGTAAAGGACCTGCCTTATCCACTGCAGGGATGTGGCAACTGGCAGTGTGGTCAGCTATCCCAGTTGCACTGGGTCTGTGCTCTGCCTCAGTGCACCTTCTACTTCCTCGAGTAGAGCAAAGCTTGGGTCTAGCAACAGGCATGTCCCTGGGATTGGAGTGCACCTTGGAAAGGTGGGATTTTCCTGGGATCTGAGCAGAGAAGGCAGCGCTCAGGGGCTGGGAGATTGACTTTCTTTTCAGTAGAGGACAGCTGAGGTACTACTGACAGTTGTCCGTTCTGGACATGGGGGTTTTGTCACTTGCACAGAATTTAACTTGACTGTGTAAGAAACATCTCTCTTCGGGGGATTACTTCTTTCTTTTGAGTGTGGCTGATTTATTGACTCCCCTCTCATTTCTTCTAGGCATATGTGTATGGTAATGCGTGGGGTACAGAAAATGAACAGTAAAACAGTAACCAGCACAATGTTGGGGGTATTCCGGGAAGATCCAAAGACCCGTGAAGAATTCTTGACACTCATCAGGAGCTGAAACTGTGTTTATTCTCTAAATGCACTCTGGAGATTGTTCTGTCCGGTGTCACTGTCTGTTCTTACTTGTTCCTACGTCTCACTTTTAAACTAAATTGTTGTGAATTATTGTCATAGTCTTTGTGCAGTAAAAGACTTCCGATGGCAAATGAAAAAAGTCATGATGAGGTAGGCTTCTCCTGGACTCCAAATGATGTTCATGTCCCAGAATTCCAAGCTATGAATAGGGGTTCGGAAATGTTTCTACAATGCGGAATATACTGCTGTTAGGAGAACAGTGGGGCCTAGGGGTGAAATGGCTATTTATGAAATAGTTACATTTATTAGAATAAATGTGGAGCAGCACAGGAAACAAATGAAAGGCTGTGGATCCTCCTAGGACCACTTATGCTGCAAACACTGTGTACCTCTGCTGAAAAGGATGGTCCTGAATTCTCTCTGACTATATTTTATTACAAGTCCTGCAGTGGCTGTTTCAATACCTGGATATGTACGTTATACCCCTTTGGGATGTTACCTCTGGTGGTGTTTTATATTCTTGCTAGTATTAACCTTCCTTTTTTTTGTGTGGGGTTTTTGTTGTTTGTTTGAGAAATTTAAAACACATTTTTCCTAGCCTCTTAACATGCAGGGAATGAACTTCTAAATTATTTGGGGCACAGTCTTATCTCAGTATAAAGGGTTTTATGCACCTTTTGCTCTGTGCCTCAGGATGTCTGACCACTTTAATTGTCAGTTTCTTACTATTTTTAAGCGAACTTTAACAGTGGGGAGGGGAGGAAAAAAACCCCAGAGTCTGTCTGCAAAGTGCTACGCTATCCGAAGAGGTTTTTAATGATATTTATATCTTGAGCTTTCCTTCTTGGATTTCCATGGGGTAGAATGAGAAGCTAAATCTAGTCAGATAATCTGAAAATGAAGTTTTCGCTTCAAGTATTTCAAGATTTACATCTCATAAATGTTGGACCAAAGGTGAGCACTGAAACCCTGAACACAGCACATTGTACCTCTCCTGCCTGATGGCAGGTCATTTTAGGGCAAAGTAACCTGAAATGACAACAACTTATTTCGCAAGAGCAATTGAGAAAAGCATTTCCAGGGCCATCAAAATGAATTAAACCACATTTTTCTGTGTATGTGGCAACTTCTGTATGTGGCAGTCTTGGTACAAAAAGTTTCGGTCAGCTGGACTTGGCTGAACTTCTTATACTTTGTTACAATTTTAATGGGTGTTTTGTAACTCTTAATTGGGACAACATGAGGCGCAAATGAAAACCACCCTTCTCCAACTGGGCACAGGAGGCAAAAATTAAAAAACGAAATGTCAGCCAGGGTGTCAGATGCCCACAATGCAGGTTCCCATGGTCATATCGGCTTTGTGGAATACAAATCCAAGATGTTCCGTATGCTAACCTAAAAGGCGGTTCCTGGTCTGGCGAGCTCCATCTTACCAACATTCCTGTCTCTGTGTTGGAATCGAAATTAAAATCATGTCCAGTCAAATTTCCGTTGGGCCTAAAGAACTTTCAAGAACAACAACCTCATGCGTTTCATTACACTAATTTTACCTTGATGACCTTTGCAGCGTTATTGGAAAAATATCCTCTGTCCCAGATTCTGTAGAGCTAGGTGCTATAGAAGTGGTTGCCTGCTAGCCTAAACAACTGTGTGTTGCACATGTATAAAATACACTAACTTTATGGCATTTGTTTTCCTTAAATGATTGAGAGCAGATATTGCCACTTCTCAGTCCAGTCTGTGTATCCAGCTGAAAAGCCTTAAATCTTCCTTGCCTGAAGTTCCGAGTAGAACTCTTTCTCTTTTTAGCTCAGCAACTGGAAGGAGAATTTGAGGACCAAAGGGGCACCCGCTAGGACATTTGTTTCTCTTCGCTTGCTTTAGTTTGGAAATTAAATCTCTGTAAAACAGTCTTGCTCCCGCGGTGATGAAAAGTTGCGTTTTAACCACTTATCTCTATTCAGGGTAAAGTTCGCGTTGCACCACCGCTGTTTTTTATTTCCATGTGACCTGTAGTCCTTAAAACATACCTCTCTATACCTGTGGCCTTGGATTTTGTTCACATTTTTGTTGTTGTAAGACCTCGTGCATTTTTTTGGAACGTTTGTATTGTTCAAATACACAAGCTTTAACTACAACCGGTGTGTATATATGTATAGTACGTACAGCCTGCTCTTGTATCATGTCAAAGTCCATTGTCTCTAAAACATTAAAGCACAGTATTATCCTTTGGAGTGGTAGCATCCTTGGTGACTTGGAGGCGATGGCATTGCCCAAGGAAGTGGCACAAGCTCCGTTTCCTTGGGTGGGGGTTGTTTCTGTGCTAGCAGGTGCTCCAAGCCTGTGAGGAGGTGTTGGGTTGCTCTTCTGGGACAGTAGTGCCTGTTGTCCTCAGCTGAGTCCCCGTTTGTTGACTGAGGAGCAAAAAACCCCCCAAGATTTGGTGTCACCTTCATCTTGCTGCTCCTTAGTGCTAGGGGAATCAGCAGCAAGTCCATGGGGACACGGGAGGTGGGAAGCTGCTCTGGAGTGGCTGTTACACGCCTCGAGGCTCGTGTGGGCTAATAGTCCCCTCGTGCGCTTCGTAAGCCATTCTGGATGCCTCATCGCACTTTATTGACGAAATAGGTGGTTCCTGGAGAAATGTTCAAATTACCTGAACAAATATATCCTCACAGCAGATGCGATGCAGGTGTGACAAGGGACCTTGAAGCTGAAGTCTTGGTTGGGTCACCGCCCCGTGGCCCATGCATAGCGATGAGCTCAGCCTGCGCCTTCAGGGTGGGGCGGCTGTCTTGGAGACGCTCCTGCTGTCCTCTTAGAATGCAGATATTTCTGAGATTGAGGGGGGAAAAAAAAAGATAAATTTACAGATCGCAGACTCCTGAGGAGTCTTACCTGCTCCTCTGTGCCGACACACAAGATAAACCAGGCCAGGGTGGGGAAAAGGCAACTGGAGACGTTCTTAGGCTGCAGGCAGGGATGGGGAATCAGCGTGACTTTGTGGGCAAATGCTGTGGGAGTCAGAAACGGAGAAGGAATAATGAATGACATCCCCCTCCAGCCCTCCATGTTTGCTTTTTTTCCCAAACGGTCTGTCCTGTTTGGAAATATCCCTCCCGGGAAGCCCCAGGAACATTGTCAAGAATTGTCTTTGTCGTGAAGCGGAGTTACTTCTGCGTTTCCCACGGTTGTATACTAAAGCTGGTGATTGTGGTGGGAAATGGCCTGTTTGTCAAAACAGGCGCTTCTGCAAGAAATTTGCTATTCCATGCGTCTTTTTTTTTTTTTTTTTAGGTGTGGGATTGGGAAGGAGCCCCCCTGGTTTCGTGATCGTGGGAAAGATCTGTTTTCATTGGGGTGAAAAAATATTCAGCTTGAATGTGTTTTCAGCTCAAAAACCCAGAAGGGTGAATCAAATCTGTACAAGAACCAAAAGCTGTTGTTGAGGTGACATCCCCCCATCCCTCACCTACCACATCTCCCCAGGTCCCACTTGCTTTAGCACATGCTCTGTTCATTTCCTGATACCCTCCAGTGGTACGTGGTGCTTCTCAGGGTTTTGTTTTTCTCAAGAGTCCCCCATACAAGCAGCTTCTTTGTGTTTTCTTCTATCACTGTGGTTTACTTTTGGGTGTCTCCCGTCATCTCCTCCACACATGCTGTGGAGTAACTTTGTCAGTGAGTCCCCATGCTGTCCCCATCCAGGTTCTTGGCACAGGCTCTTTGGTCCTCTCTCCTTGTGTTCCACTTCCAGGTGCAGGTTTATACTTCAGTTGAGGCAACTTTTCACAGGTAGGAGCCCCAAGAGGTGCTGAGTCCTGCTCATCTCATGATGTGAAGAAGTGGCCTTGGTTCCCTTGTGCTGTGGTGTGAATTCCCAGCAGAGACCTGACTGGTAGGTCACTTGCTCTGCCAGCATGTCCCAGCTGTCCCTGATGTGGGAGCTTGCTGGAGATGGGGATGCCTCTCCTGGAAAGCCTGGACAGAGATCTCCTGCCCAGCTGCATTGCTTGTGGCCAGACCTCATGTCATCTTCGTGCTCCCAAGACCATGGTAGATTTTTTTTTCTTCTCCACTAAAAGGCACAAGTCCCAAAACTTCTTCCTCAAAGCACCCTCTTGTGTACAAGATCCTGCTGGTGGGCATCAGGGTTGGTCAGGTGGGTGGTGAATAATGGCTGCTGCTGCCCAAAGGCGTGAGAGCTGCCAGCCCAACCCAACCTGTCTCCAGGGGAGCTCATGGAAGCGTGGCCAGCTTTGTGGTTAGGGCTTTGAGAGGGAGGAATGAGGAACCCCCTGGCAGATGGCTAACCTGCAGCTCGGCATGTTCAGCAGCGGGGAGCTGCAAGCTGGAGTAGGACTGTTGTGTCCTTTGGGGCAGTGTGGGTTCCTGAGCAAGTGGCTGTTGTCCATGTCTCACCCAGGCTGAGTACCCATCAGCACTTGTAGGGGAGCATCAGAAGAGCTCAAGGGATTCCAAAATAGGCTCTTTCTAGCCAAAAATCTGCCTTCTGAGTGACTGAGCGTCTGCAGTCGAGGGCTCTGATCATCCTGGAGGCTTCATGCAGCCATCACAACCTTCCAGCAACTCCCAGCAGCTCCTAGTTCGGAACAGAGCTCAAATTGCTCATTACCTGGCCTCTGTTTTTTGCCCCTGCTCTCCGGATTGAAGCGTTGGCGTTGGGAAAAGAGCCCCCAACCAGCCCTTTGTGCCCTTTGAGCTTTGGCTGAGCCCTTCTGACCAGCTCCTGGGAATAACCTGAACAAAAAGCTTTGCCTTCCAGTTGTGTCTGAAGTTGCAGTCGTGATTTAGCAGTCGAGAGGATATAAAACATTAAGGCTTTTTTTCAATAAGTCTTGGGCTGGGCTGTTAAGAGGGACAGCAAAAAAATGACAGTATTCAAAGAAATTTTACTAAAATACCCGAAGAATACAGTCAGGAGGAATTTATACATGTTTTTTTAAGAACATATTGCATTGTGGTTTTGGTGTTGGGGCTTTGCAGGGGGAGTGCTGGCAGAGTGAACTGTACCGTGTTACCTCTCTATTTGTTCTGTGGCTCCGTACCGAGATTGCAACAGGAAAGCAAAGGTTAAAAATCCACCCTAAGAGCGGCTGACTGAGCCACGCAGGCCTGTAAGCTATTTTCAAAGTGCTAAGGCAAACCACAACGGTGCTTTTTTTTGCCTGGGATGTATTAATGCCACCGAGGGAGCAATTCCTGGGTGGGTGCCCACCACCCAACCTTCATGTCTCGCCTTGGGAACATTTTACCAGGTGCTACGAGAAGGGGGTTCATGCCTCGGCTCTGTCCTTCCCTGGTCATGGGTGCCATACACCCTCTCAGCATCCCACCAGTCCCTCCAGAAGCCGTATCTCCCCATACAACTGGCATTTCTTTAGGTCCCGTGTCCTGCAACGCCCTGCTGGAGAACCGCGGGAGCGGGTGGAGGAGGTGACTTCCATGGCTCCAGCCGGGACATGCTGCAGCGCATGGGCGCATAGGAAAAAGGCGAAATTTCTGTTTCCTGTATAAATAATGTTATCAGCATCCAGCATTAGTGGCATTATCATAAGCAGATTAACCAACAAATGACTGGAGGTGGTGGGGTATCTTTACGGTAAAACAAATGGTAACTTTGTTTTTACCTATTATTTTTACCTACTGCAGGGAGGAAGGGATTGTCCTTTGCGTATGTGTTCTGCTCTAGCTAGAAATATCCAAATGGTGTGGCCCATGGATATGTTCATTATTGGAAAACAAAAACTTGGCCTTACACAACTGACCCGTTGCATCACCTCCATAATGTAGCTGTGGGATAAATTTCGGATCTCCGTTTGTTTTTAAGGAGGTGTAGGGTGACATCCCTTAGCACTGTGTAAATTCTTCCTAAGGGGCCTCAAATCCGTGCAGCCATGGGGATGCCAGCCCGGGGCCATGGACAGGCTGCACCTCAGGTCTCTGCTCTTCTGGCCTGGACCCGCCTTCTCCAGTCTCTTCTCCATTGCTTGTAGTATCACAGAATGGTTTGGGTTGGAAAGGACCTTAAAGATCATCTCATTCCACCCCCTGCCCTGGGCAGGGACACCTCCCACCAGCCCAGGTTGCTCCAAGCCCCGTCCAGCCTGGCCTTGAACCCCTCCAGGGATGGGGCAGCCACAGCTTCTCTGGGCAACCTGGGCCANNNTCCATGTCCTTCCAATATGTCCATATCCTCATCACCTGCGGGGATAAAATAGGAGGGAAAAGAATATTATTGCAAGGGGCCATATGACAGCTGGAGGAGAGCAAGAGAAGGACGGGAGAGGATTTTGCAGGGGAGCAGCCGCGGGAGGGATAACTGGCAGGGGCTTTGCAAAGGTCCTGGCTCCAGCTGGGTGATGCTCAAGGTGGGCGATGCGGGGAGAGGGGACAGAGGCCGGGCTGGGTGCCAGCCTCCGCAGCCGCCTGCCCGGGGACACAGTCTGTGGCTCCCTCTGCTGAGCCCGGACCCGAGCTCTGCTCGCTGCCGGAGAGGAGCAAGAGCTTTCATGGGGACGGGAAACGCTTTTCGGGGAGGCCTGGGAGTCACCCCGATGCCAGGCTGGGGGCGTGGGGGTGGGAGAGGGGCACCCAGCCCCTCCGCTGCACCCCGCTGCCCGGCGATGCTGCCCTGGGGAGCAAATACCCGCCTGTGCCGCCTCATCACAGGGATGAAGATGGAGCTGGTTTGTCAAAAAGCAGGGGCTAAAGAGCCAGGATGACTTATTTTTTTAAATCATTATTATTTAAAACTGGCCAAAAATCTGTTTTCCGTAGAAAAGTGGGAATTCTGGCTGAGCTGGGTAATTTCTCCTCTGGCCAGGCTCGGTCAGTGGGGCATTCTCCTAGAGAAAAGAGGGAGAAGGCTGCTCTCCTCTTCCAGGCACCACCAGGCTGTAAGCGCCGCTCCGCTGCTGGCCCCGGCTCTGCTCAGCCTTTGGGCGACGCCATGGTCCATCCATCCTCCAGCTGCTCCCTTGGCTGGTGCCGACGGCTCCACGGCAGCCAGCGCAGCTCCGGGACCCTCTCCTCCAAATTGCAGAGGGACGGACGCTGTAGCTAGACCAATTTAAGCATCCATCACCTGGCACCGTGCTGGGAGACGCAGAGAGGTGGCCTCGTCTTCCTAAGGCTGCAAAGTCGGCTCATGGGGACATATATAGCGATGTAGATATAGGGTATCTGTTCTCACCCCATGCCAGGAGCCATGACCTGCAGGATGGATGCAGGCACCACTCAGCCCCAACGCTTTCACTGCCCCGAGTGAGCGAAGCTGTGGCCCCAAGGTGCCCGTGCCACGCGTGTGTTGCCGAGATATTTTTAATTTTTAATTGAAAAATAGCTCCCCGGAGCACTCAGCGGCGCTGCTGAGCCCTGCGGTGAGTTCGCTCTCTAAAAGTGCTGTCAAACATCTGCCTCTGAATAGGGTCAGGCCACGTACAGGAACAGCCGGCCCCCCGCAGCCCCGGGTTGGGATGCACCGGTTCTAGGAGTATTTTCCTCCCCGGGGTTGGGGGGGGGCTGTGTGGCATCGCTCGCCACTCATGAGGGGGGGACAGGCCATGCCGAGCGGAACAGCCACGCTGCTGGTGACGAGCCCCGTGTCGCTGGCGTGGGCCGGGTGCGCGGAGCAGCATGGTGGTGGGGATTTGGTATATTCCGGGAGCAGGTCCCTGGCTGGCAGGGAGCGCACCGCCATCATCCAGCCTCTCCCGCGCAGCCTCAGCCAACAGACTCGGGGAATTAATTATTCCTTCAACTCAAGGAGCTCTTCTGGTTCAGCCCTCTCCATCTTGATTAAAAACTTTCTTGTCGTGGGAAATCCCTGCCTACCGCCGCTGATAAGTTGTTCCCCTGGCTCTTCCCCTCGCTGTTAAATACGAGGCGTTTGTAGCCGCAGCGGGAGCCTGGGGTGAGGGACAAAGGGACAGGAGCATCCCCTGGGAGGGAGCGCCCGGGTGGCTGCGCCGGCTCCCAGGGCTGGGGCTCCTTCTCCATCACCTTTCGGGGTAGGTGTAGAAAAGACCCTGTTAACAAGACAACCTGGAATTATCCCACGCCTGTCAGGGATGCTGTGGAAGCCGAGACAGCCCAGCAGCTGCTAGAACAGTGGCCACCAGCTCCTGTCTTTGCCTCCAGGGAGCTGGGCTGGATGTGGGCTGGAGACTCTGCAGGGCAGGAGAATGGGAGCCCGACATCTCCGTGCTGGACGGGGCTCAGGCGTGGTGTAATCCAGGAGCGCAGGTTGGTAAAGCCCTTAGTCACCGGTACTGACTCACCCAGTGGCTCCTGGCAGCACAGAAAATGGGGTTTTTTTGCTTTTACTTTTCCTTTTTTAAGCCTTTTTCCAGCTCAGTCATCGGTGGGATGCGCAGACTCTCCCTCACCGCGCGGCTGCCGCGGACTTTCCTTGGAGCCTTTTCAGCTCCGATTTTCCGTCCCAGGGCTTTTTGCTTTTTCCTTTCCCTTTTCATTCTCTATTAGTGCAACAAACCCGCGCTGTGAGACCCAGACGGCGGGCACACCTCCGCGGGAAGGCAAACTGTTTATGGACGGAAACGGCGTTTCACTGGGGTTTAGGTAACGCTTTACTAGCCGCCTTGGGAGGGCTGATGCCCGGTGGGTGCAGGAGCCGTTGCCCGTGGGCTGTGGGTGCGGGTGCTCTCCCAGGGCAGGGTAATTCTGGTGGGACCGAACGCCACGATGAATCATTCCCTCCAGGGGTGGCCCTGCCCGTGATACTCAGGAGCATCTTTGAATAGAAGGAGCTTGAGGACACGTTTTGGGCTGCTTGGCCTCATCAGTATTTGGGGAGCTCGCTAGGAGCCTCTTCCAAGGAGAAGCAGTGGATGAGGCTTTCAAGCAACCTGAAGAAGCCCCACATTTGCAGTTTCTGCTCATCACGGGGCACATTAGCCACACCAATGCCTCCCTCCAGCAGGGCGCAGGCCACCAAGGAGGTCTCTGGAGGGCACCCATGATGTTGTCCTAACACAGGCAAGCGAAGGGAGATGTTCTGCTTCACCTCATGCTTGCAAGCCAGGAAGGACTGGTGGGGGACATGAAGGTTGGGAGCAGTGTTGGATGCAACTGACACAACTCAGACAATAAAAGGAAGCATACAAGAGACGGAAGCAGGGGCGAGGGCCCCAGGAGAAGCACGGGGACACTGCATGGGCATCCAGGGATGGGGCTTGGAAAGCTAAAGCTCACCTGGAGTCGGATCTGGTGAGAGATGTAGGCATGCACAAGTCCATGGGGCTTGATGGGCTGCACCCATGGGTGCTGTGGGAGCCACTACAAGATCACTGTTAGTGATCTTGGGAAGGTCATGGCGATCAAGAATGTTTCTGAGGACTGGAAGAGAGCAAAAGTCACTTCTTCCCTCAGAGGCCAGTCAGCTTCACCTCCACCCCCGTGAAGGTGGTGGAGCAACTAAGCCTGGACACCATTTCCAGGCACCTGGAGGACGAGAAGGTGATGGGGAGCAGTCAGCGTGGCTTCACAAAGGGAACGTGTGCCCATCCAGCCTTCTGCGTTGCGGTGACCAGCCCAGGGGACGAGGGCAGAGCAGTGGGTGCTTTATCTTGACTTCAGTGAGGCTTTTGGCACTGCCTCCCACAACACCTTCATGGACAAGCTGAGGAAGCACGGGCTGGACAAGCTGACATTGATGTGGGCTGAAAACTGGCTGACCGGCCGGGCTCAGAGGGTTCACTGGCACAAAGTCCAGCTGGAGGCTGGCCATTAGTGGTGTACCCCAAGGGTCAGTAATGGAGCCAACTACTCTCTAACCTCGTCATTAATGACCTGAACACTGGGATGCTGTCAGCATGTCTACAGCTAATAGAAAAGTGGGAGGAGTGGCCCATGCACCAGAGGGTCAAGCCACCGTTCAGAGGGACCTGGACGGGCTGGAGAAACGGACTGAGAGAAACCTCCCGAAGTTCAGCAAGGGGCCAAGTCCTGCTGCTGGGGAGGGATAACCCCATGCAGCAGTGCACCTTGGGGGCCAACTGGGTGGAAAGCAACTTTGCAGAGAAGTTCCTGGGAGTCCTGGTGGACACCAAGCTGCCCACAAGCCAGTAATCCACCCTCACAGCAAAGGTGGCCACCAGCATCCTAGGCTGCATGAAGACGACCATCTCCAGGAGGTTGAGGGGTGCCTCTGCCCCTCTGCTCAGCACTGGTGAGACACAGCTGGTGTGCTGGTCCGTGCTGGGCTCCCCAGGCCAGGAGGGACAGGGACACAGGAGCGCAGCGGATGGCCAAGCGGATGATTTAGAGCTTGGAGGGGGTTGAGAAGAGCCCACAGGAGCTGGGCTTGGTCAGCCTGGAGCAGTGGAAGGAGGGGAATGTGATGTGTCTGATGCCGGCGCGGGGGGTGGGATAAAAAAGAGTTACAAGAGGCAACGGCCGCAAGCTGAAAGACAGGAAATTCCATTTAAATGTCAGAAAAAGCCTTTTTTTTTAACCATAAGCATGGTGTAACCCGGCACCAGGCCGCCCAGAGAGGTGCAGCCACCACCCCTGGAGGTAACCAACCCCTCCCCCAGCACCCTGCTCTCGGGGGGTGGGATGGGGTGATCTTGGGGGGGGGGTCCCTGCCACCCTCAGCACGGTGGTGACGCTGCAAACAGCACCAGCCCCTGCGGAGCCCGAAGCTGAGAAAATACGGGAAAACCTGGGCCAAAAGTCATGGTCCTGCCCTCCGCACCTCCTGTGGCCGTGGCAAGTGGCAGTGCCAGCTCGGAGCATCCTTCCCTGCCCGCTCTGGCCCAAGGCGGGTCTGAAAACGCAGGTTTTTAGCCCAGAATCAGCCCGGCCTCAAAAACCCGACCCAAATATCTCCAGGGACAGGCTGAGGCTCTCGGCCAGGCCGGCTCCTCCGTGTGCCTCAGCCCCAGCCTCCCCGCCGCTCCAGCCCCAATTCCTGCCCGTTTCAAACGAAAAAAAATCCCGTATCTAAACAGCTCCCGGGGCGTGGGCATCCCAAAGGGAGGGAGAAGCGGCTGCGTGGGGGACGCCGGGGATTTCTAAGCACCAAACTCCTGCCACGGGCTTTATATAAAGATTATAAATCCCCCTGTACAACTACGCAGCTCCTCCTCCCCTCTCTTACCCCGCGGGGCCGGCCATTTATTTGATTTTAAATCCGAGGCCATCTGCCAAGAGCGTAAATAAGGAGGCACCACACCCCAGTGTTACAAAACCTTGTATTAATCATCTCCCTTCACTTTCAATATAACGTTGATATGAAATATAGCCATGATTCCTAGTTACATGGGAGGAAATGAGTAATAAATACATTGGAGCAAGTGGAAATCACGAGGGTGTTTCACTGGGAACAACATTGGAAAACTGTACACTTGCAAAGACCGGCATCTCCAAACATCAGTATTTCTTTATATCGGGAAGCTTTTACATGTAACAAACATGCTGTTTCCATATATGACCAAAAAAAAAAAAA
>VWZL01001650.1:26182-75040 GCA_013396915.1 Stercorarius parasiticus
GACGGAACCGGTGGGGGGCTGCCTTGCCCCCCCCAGCTGACCCAGCCCCTGCAACGCCCACACCACAGAGGATGCAAAATTTTCCTCCATCTGAGGACCACGGCAGGAAAAAGCACCCCAGGGGGCATTTTTGCCTCCCCAGAGCCCCCGTCCCCAGCGTCCCGTGATGGCAGGGACGCATCCATCCCCATCCCCAAAGCAGGGGAGGGGTCCATGACCCACCCCAAAGCCACACAAACGACCCCACTGCCAGCAGCCCCCTCTCCTCCACCCCCCCCAGGCGCTAGCAGCTCTTATGGGGCCAGAAATCAACACCCAACAGCATTTCCAACCCTCTGTCCCCAACCAGCCCCCCCCGTCCCCCATCCCAAATCCCCATCCCCGGGATGGAAAGCAGCGGGGGGGGGGGGCAGCTCCTGGGGCAGCCCCCGAACAGAGCGCTCCCCGTTACGCTACCCGGGGCATCACGGCCACACCTCCCTCCTTAAGACTAAAAACAAACAGGTTTGTTACGCCATATTTTTTTTTTTTTTTCTCCCCCGAAGGTTTATTTTTTTTTTTTAAGAGCTATTTATAGCATGACCGGTTTCGAGAGGCTCGGGGTATGCGACCTGGAAAAAATAACTCGGAGGAACAGTACCCTGCAGAGGAACAAGACAGCTAAGCCTCGCCTGGGCACACGCCGGAGAAAGGCTTCGGGTGACAGAAGTGTCCTTGTTTTCCCGGCTGGGGATGCTGCTGTGGCGCTGCCAGGGCCCTGCTGCCTCTTACAGTCCTTGCTCTCGCGTCCCTCTCCCCGGGACGGGCTGTCACATCGCCGCAGGGAGCCTGGTGGCACTCATCCTCCCCGAGGGCTCCCGTCCTCAACCGTCCGATGCAGTCTGGGGATTGCCGGGGGTGAGACCCGAGCTGGTCATTCGGGACGGTCTGGGTGATGCTGGTGGCCACGCTCGTCCCATCGCCGGGGGGTCATCCTTCGTGCTTGGGGATCCGGCACATCGGCAAGGGGCTCCGTGCGCTTCTGGTGCCGGTGCTTTTTGCTGCGCCGGGCTCTCCATCATGCTGCCGCTGCCTTTTCCATCTTTCCTGCCTGTTTTTTCTGCCTGGTCCTCCTCCCTCCCCGTGCCCGTTATCCGCCCGCCCAGGCTGATAACCACCGGCATAACCACCGGCTGATAACCAATGCCGCCGGCATGGCGCCTGGCACAGCGCCCGGCAGCCTGCGGCAGGGTTTTCACATCCCGCTTCCCTCAGCCAAACGAGGGACGCCGGTGGCAGAAGGGTAAAATACGCCAAAGCCTGTGAACGATTCGAGCACTCCGGTGGCAGGGGCTTTATCGAGAACTAGTAACAGACTAGCGAGCCAATACTAATTATTATTAGCAAGCTAACTAGTGGCTAATAAGCATGGACTCCACTAGCGCTGGGTGCAATCCCTGTGTTCGGTTTTACCCCTCTGCCCCGGCTACCTCACCGAGAGAAGCCAATGTCCCCATCCGACCTCCCCTGGGAGCATCCCCAGGAGCATCTCTGGGAGCATCCTCGGGAGCATCCCCAGGAGCATCGCCAGAAGCGTCCCTGGGAGCATCCCCAGGAGCATCTCTGGGAGCATCCCCAGGAGCATCGCCAGAAGCATCCCTGGCAGCATCCCTGGGAGCATCCTCAGGAGCATCCCCGCATCCAGCCCCGCCGCCATCCCGCCTGCTCACAGCCACAGCCTGTCCCAGCTTTTTGGGGGCACGGGGCAGGGGCAGGTGCTGGGGGGCTCGGCAGAGGCGGCGTGGACGTGCTGGAAGAGCCCGAGGAGGAGGGAGTGCTCACCGCTGAGCGCGTGCTCCGTCATGCTCAGGCACAGGGACTCCAGCCTGTTGTTGATGTCAGGTTCAGTCACCGGCACCTGGAACTCTGCAGGGAGAAAGGGACAGAAGACCTTGGTCAGGGGACCTGGCAGGGACCCTGCCTGCCCCGCACCCCCTGCCCGCTCTGCTGCCGCCGGAGTGGGTGCACCTGGGGTAGGAAACCACCCAAAAGTTCCCCGGGAAGGTCTGGCCGCATGGCTGGATTCCGGCAGCGCTTTGCTTCCCGATGCAATCACCTCTGGCAAGAGGAGTTTGCAAAAATAGTAGTTTTTTATTGACGAGGGGTAAATCCAGGGGGACTCAGCGGCATTGCAGCAGAAGGTGGATGGAAATGAGGGGTTCGGGTGCCGGTTAGAGATGCTGGGGGGGAGCTGGGGTGAGAGCGGGACCCCCCGCCCCGGGGGGAGGCAGCCCCGGGCTCCCCCCTTGCTCGGGCCCCGCAAAAATCCTGGATATGGGCAAAACCTCCAAGCTGCCCACGCAGGCAGCCTGCAGGCAGGGTTAGCACTCAGACGTGGGATGGCAGCACAGACCGGCAGAGCCGCCGGCCGCCTTTTCCATGGCCGCTGCTCGGTCACCCACAGCCCCGCTGCCACGTCCCCGGGGCTGGGGGAAACACAAAAAAAGGGGGGGGGATGATAGTTCGGTGTGCTGCAACGCCCCTGCCTGAGCCATAAGGCACCAAAACGCCCTCCTCTCTGCAGCAAGAAGCTTTGCAATTACAGCTTTTGCTTGCCCATGGCCAGCATTTCCCGCTTGCCACCGGCTTGCAGGAACACGGGACGAGGTCCAGGAGGGCTGAGGTCCCCGCAGCCCGACGAAAACTATTTCAGGAGCCCAGCCCTGCATTATTGCTTATTTTCCTTGCGACTCGGTCTGCATCTTTGGCTCTCTAATCCTCCTACGCCCTCGTTCGCCGCAGGCTAACACGCAAAGAGAAACCTATTTATTCTCCTTCAGCGCCTGCAGAAATGTGCCCTTGTCCTGGTGTTTAATCAATACCCGAGGACAGACGCCGCTTTTGCTGTACACGACATTTGCTGCCTAAATTATGCAGTTAAAACACCGCAGGCGTGTGATGTGAGGGGAGCTGCCAAGCTGAAATCATGTCAGAAGCTTATGGATGAGGTTTAGTCTACCGGGGCGGGGGGGGATGCAGCTCCCCGTCCTGCGGTATAAATTGTTATGGTGTGTCGGTAAGAAAAGGCACGCATTAAGGCTAATGAAGGGATACACAGAGAAAAAGGGATGAATGTCCTCATGGGAAGGATGCTCCAGGTTCAGGGTTCAGGTTCAGCAGGAACCTGAGGATGCTCCTATACACGGGAGCATTTTTGCCGTGTTTGGGAAGGAAGCACCGACACAGCACCACTTCCCTTCATGGGCGTTGTGAAAACGTGTCCCTCGAGTGCACGAAGGCTGTCCCTCCACACCGTGTCTCCGTGTCCACGCGTGACGGAAGAGCCACCGCCATCCCCACCTGACACGAAGCCCCTCAGAAGGAAGCTAGGTAAGACACCACCCTTTATATACAGGGTCAAGATGTTATTTATCGGGTCAAAATCCTTCCAGTGATGTCTCTGCTTCAATCAACCCCATAAATGATACCCGGCTCGGGCTGCGACAGCCGGCGCTGCGAGCGTGGCCGCAAGCGCGCCGTGCCGGCACGGGTGATGCTCCTCTCACGCAGCCTCCCCTTGTCTCGCCGGGCTGCAGATAAGCGAAAAAGCGAATCTCTGCTTCCTACCTGGCTGCTGAAACATCAGCATGGTCTGCGGGGAGGTGTGGACGGGCAGCGAGCGCGTCCTCTGCACCGAGCTGTGGCTCCGGCTGGGCATGCTGTTGCTGCCCCCAGGGTTGGCAAACCAGAGGTTCTGCGGGAAGCGAAGAAAAAAGGGGTGCGGGATGTGAAACGGAGGCCTCTGCGCCATGTATTTATAACCTCCTTGGGTTCATCTCTCCCCGCTCCGCTTCTCGGTTTGTCCCCCTCCCACCGGTCCCCCTTCTGCATCCCACCGCACGGAGCTGCGCGCAACCCAAACTGCTCTTGCTTGCTTGAAAAAGGGAGGAAAAAATGGGACAAGTTAGAGGAGAAAAAGCAAAGGAAGCTTGCGGGGAAGGGATGGAAAAAGCTGGAGATGCCGCGAACGCCGACCAACCTGTCTGCCTTGCTTGAGGATGGCGGGGCTGGCGGCGGGGCTGCGCTGGGGGGTGCCCAGCAGCCCACTGGGGCCCAGCAGCCCCAGCCGGGCGGTGGGGAGGTTGCGGGAGGGGATCTGGAACTGGCGGGGGTTTCGCCGGCCCAGTCCTGCCCCTGCAGATCCGGCTGTCGGTAAGGAGTTCGACTGGCCAAAGCCTCGGCTGCGGGGAGAGAAAGCGGCGAAGGGTGAGAAATCGCTGCCTGAAAGGGGACGGTGCTGCGGGGGCGAGCGGCTGGGTTGGTGCGTTCAGACCCACAGCCAAATGTCCCCAAGGTGCCCCTGCGTCGTTGCAAAGCACCGAACCGATGCTCGCCACCCCATGCCCCGGCCCGATGCTCACCACCCCATGCCAGTCCCACGGCCACGGGTTCACCGCGAGCTCTGCTCCTGCCCCAACCCTCCCGTCCCGCTGAAGATGGGCCTCCATCCTGCACGTGCAGCGGGAAGGAGGAGCTTTGGGCATCCCACAGCATCCTCCCGTCCATTCTTCCTGTCTGCCGGTCACCTTCCCTCCCTTCTGCAGTTCTCACAGTCACATTATTTTTTTTTTTTTAAGTTTATTTTACTCCAAAATGGGCCTGTTCTTAAATGCAAGCTAAAATAACGCAGTGCTCCAGCCGGGCACCGGAGCTAGTGGCACCCAATTTCTTGGGTTTTGACTTAAACTCTCCATGCCTTTGAGGTATCCAAAAGAGATCTCTCATGTGTGGATTCTCTAGTGTCTGATAAAGGTTTATCTTACGCTGTTGGCTTTTCTTTACTGGGAATGCTTGAAAGGCCGGACCTTCTCCCCTTCCAGGAGGTTCATTTTTACAAACGGTCCTCTCTGAGACTTCTCGAGTTCTGTAAAGCTTGGTGCCTTAACCGAGTTTTACCTTAACCTAACAAGTCCAAGATTTCCCAGGGAGGGGCTGGGTGAAAGGCAGACGGGGGACAGGCTCTGCACCCACTCCCGTCTCTGCACCACAAACCCTCATCCACCTCCCCGCGGTCAGAGCAAAACCACCTGGACCCAAGACCATGCAGTCCTGAGACATCGATCTCAGGACACGAAACCATCTTTCCTCCTCCTCGGGGAGGGTCAGACACGCCGGCATCCCTCCCCGCGTGGGTTTTTCCACATAAAACCAGAGGAACGACACAAAAAGAATCAGATAATCCTTGGAAACACACACAGTGCGAGTCTCCTCGCCGTGCGACGTTGGCTTGGTGCCTCTGCCCGATTAGCCGGGCAGCAGGACGGCAGCGGCGTTATCAGGTTTAAGCACAGCCAAGGACAGGATCTCCCTGCAAACCCACAGCCAGGGTTCCTCTTACGCTCCCCGTCCCCCCTGCCCTTCTCCAGCACTTAATCATCCTCGCAGATGTTTCGGCTCACCTTCCCCCCAGCCCTCATCCCTCCCGCTTCTGCGGGCGGCTGCAAACATACTTCAGACGACACGAGCACGCTGCGATCCCAAAACTGGATAAATTTACTACGCAGAAGTACAACGGGGTTTCTTTAAAGCTCGTCCAAAAAATGCTCTTGCCATTAAATCCCCATGAGAAAAGCAGGACCGGCTGCGTGCTCCGTCCTCGCCCGCAGCTTCCCGGGAGCAGAAGAAACGCAAAATGCAAACCACCCCAAAGCAGCAAGGAAACTGGAGAGCATCCTGGGCGGCCCTGGGAAAGGAACCGGGATCATTTCAAGCTCTACCTCGTGCTTGGGGTCAGCCTGGATGTGCAGCTAAAATTCCGCACCGGTGAGCAAACGGGCCCATCAAAAACCTCTGCTCTTGTCTATTCGGCTTCCGATCCTGCCATGGACACTCGAATCCCTTGTTTTTCCACTCCAAATATTTCATTTTAATTCCCCTGGGGAACACTCCGGTTCTGCGCTCGTTCCTTCCAAACTCATACCCCGCCTGTCCCAGTGCTCCCCGTTATCTCCTTCCTTTCTCAGAAAAACAAAAAGAACTCGCACAAGACGGCAATAAAATAGACTTTGCAGAATGAAACAAAAGGCTGACGCTGTTGTTAAAACTGATCTAAAACTACCTGTTCTTGCCATAACCCCAACTCTTTCTAGGATCACCCGAAATCCAGCATCACCGTGGTTCGGAGCTAGGGAGACGCGGCAGGAATCGGTGGGGCAGGCACCGACCACAGACACAAGCAAACTTCCTGCTGCTTTCCCTTCCCCAGCCAGCGCCTGGCGTTTTATTGCCGAAGCTTTTCCAACCCTCCTCCCTCCCAAAATGTGGCTCTGAACCCAGCAGGATCCATCCCTCCCGGCTGGGAGACATCGGTGCCTCTCGACATGCTCTTGCTGAACCCCCAAAATCCCACGTACCTCCTCTGCTGCCGGTAGCCTGACAGCTCCAGGAGGGATTTCCGAGGGAAAGACCGAAAGAGTTTCTGCACCTGCTGTTTCCATGACAGCAGCCGCTTCTTCTGGATCTCTGTAAACGCCTGCCCCCCCCCCCGCAAAAAAAAAAGAGAAAATAATAGGAAACATATGAATATTTTTCTGGACAAAGAGAGCAGGGACGCGCGTGTGGGTGTGCGCGTGAAGAAAATCAGCCGGAGCAGGCGGTGGTGTGAGCTGAGCCCCATCGGCAAGTCCAGAGGGAAACCCTGGTCTCTCTCAAGGATTTACTCATCTCAGGTGGAGAAAATGCTCCGCCAGCATCCCGTGCGCCCCAGAGCAATGGCCTGGCTCTGTCCCCGAGGCTGCCAGCCCCCACCGGGCACAGCAGGGCTCCCCCAAAGCTTCCCTGCCACCCCTCCTCGCCCCCAGACCCCCCGCTCCAGCTCCCCGTGGGGTTTGATGGCCGGTCCCCGAGGGGTGGTGACACTTGTCACCTGGACGTGGCTCTAGAAAATGCCGCTGGGGTTGGAAAACGCTGGGATTTGGAAAGCAGAGCTGCTCCGCGACATCCCACATCCTATCCTCCATCCTGGGGCCGGGCTGAGCTTGGCTCTGTTCCTGGCACCGACAGCATCCACGGGAGGTCACCCGGGGTGAGCCCCATCACCCACCCGGGCAGGGGACAGGTGCCCCAGGCAGGGGACAGATCTGCTCCCAAAATGCCCTGCAGGCACGGTGTGGCAGGCGTGTGGGTTACGGGGACACCCACAGGCCCGCCACCGCTAACTTTAGACACCCAACGTCTCACTGATGGTGACGGAGAGGAGCAGAGGTCTCCAGAGGACAATTTAGAGGCTAATTAGCGCCTGACTTGATTGCTCTGAACCACCCTCTGGAGGAGACGCTCTCTCCCAGGCACTGATTACGCCGGTGCCGACGTAGAGGGTGACCCTGGGACACAGGCTGGCACTGGTGGGGTGACACTGCGTCACCATGTCTGTCCCGGGCGCGCCTGGAAAATGAGCTCCTCTGCAGCTCCGTGTCCTCCTGGCTTTGCTTTCCAGCCCTGGGAATCTGCTCCCACCGCCCCTGTCCTTTTCTTGACACCTCCGCTCCCCCAGCGATGCCCTGCTCGGTCGCGTCCAGAAAGTCCAGGCGCCGTTTCCAGGCTCCGATGCTCTCCGAGAGGGGAGCAAGCGGGCGCACAACATTCTCCCCCCTCCCACAGCTATCTTCCGCTGCCCGTGCCTGTGGAAAGCACCCAGCAGACCATACCCACGGCTCTAAACCTGTCTCGCAGCAAATCCAAACAGTGGGTGCCACCACCCCGTATTTCGGGGGCCAAATGTCGGCGGACACCGCGGGCGCTGCCAGCAAAATGCACCAAACCCCCCCTCCCCGCTCCCCTCCGTGACTGACAGAGGCACCCAGGAGTTCAAAAATTCTGATGAAGCGCTTGCATTTTTGCCCGGTATTCAGCTATTTCACCCCGATTGGGGATCCCCCGTGCTTGGCCCTGAAGAGAGGCGTGGATCAAACCTTGGCACAAGGGCGGCTCGGCCACCGGCCACCGCTGCGAGGCAAGGGGCTACCAGCCACCTCTCTCCTCTTCCCCGCGGCGTGCAGCGCATTTTGGGGTTTGCAGCCACCAGCCCCCTCCAGAGGAGATCCTTCTGTGCTTTGACAGCGTGGTTTTTTTTATAAACAAATAACTGAGAAACGTTTAAAGCTCCTACAAGAGGGCGTGCGGTCTCCCCCCGACCCAGGCCATATGGGCAGGTGCTGGGAAGCAGCTTGTTTTGCCAGGGGTACGAAATGCCGCAGGATGCCGGGAATGCCGGCCACCCCTCCCTGCCAGTGGGCAGGAGCGTGGTCATCCCATCCATCCCACGGAGCACAGCCTCGGTCATCCCGAGCCGTCACCTGGTAAAAGCTGATCCGCCGGGAGCAGAAACAAATGCCCCCCTTGCAAAAATCCCAAGGTCACGGGCTGCCAAAGAGGAGGCGGCAACGCCAAGGGATCGCTGGGTCTGTCTGATAGAAACCACCCGCACGCTCATCCCGGGATTTTCTCTTCCATCCAGCTGCTGATCAGACCATCACGAGCTGGATGAATTTCCCAGCTCCAGGTCTTGGCAATTAAGGGAGCGTGGTGGGGGGGAGCAACATTTCCATGCAGCACGTCGGAGCTACCGCCCGCTCCAGCCCTGTTCTGTCAGAATTGCTATTAATACCCCCCAAAAATATTTGTGTTAGAAACCAAAAGGTCTACATAAACAGATACTTTGGAAACAGTTTCTAAGTGATGAGAACAACAGTTCTAGATGATCCGTCACGACTCACCTCGTGGATCAGACATTTGTCTATGAGCTGTAAATAGGAACTTATATTCTCTTCGTCGGGTCGGGAAACTAAAAGTTGCGTGCATACTGGAAAAAAAAAAAGAAGAGAAGAGAAATGGGCATGGGGACACTGAGCTGGGGCCTGAGGGGTCCAACGAATGCCTTGGGTGTCCCATTTCCCATGTCCCATGGGTGAGTCTTCTCATCAGCGAGAAAAAACACCCCCAATTCCTGCCGCGCTGTCCTATATTTAGGGCCAGATTCTGTTCTCCCTTACACTGGTGTAGATCCAGAGAACACCACTGGAGGCACCACAATTAGACCGGAGCAAATCAGGGGCGCAGGATTATTCCCTTTTCTTAATACACCAAAGGCACCGCTGGCTCAAGCTCCTGATCCCACGCCCAAAATCTACCCTCTGCTGCAAACGCATTCCCACCTTTCCCAATGGATTTTAACCTCTTTTGGAATGAATGCCGTAAAAGCAAGTGGAAAAGAGTTCACAAAGAAATGAATCTCTGCTGCCGTAGCCCCTGGGCAGGGATGCCCTGCGGTCCAGGACACCTCGTCCTGGCAAAGCTTGTGCCTTAAGTACAGCTTCGTGCGTGATGGAGGCATTTGTCATGGGCTGAATTCATCAGCGGGTTTAAAATGGGGCCAGAATCATAGAATGGTTTGGGTTGAAAAGGGACCTTAAAGACCATCCAGTCCCACCCCCCTGCCCTGGGCAGGGACACCTCCCACCAGCCCAGGCTGCTCCAAGCCCCGTCCAGCCTGGCCTTGAACCCCTCCAGGGATAAACCCCACGTCTGTCTGTGCCTGCAGCCAATTAGCTGGGGAGAAATTTTTGCCCCAGGTTTTTGTATAGAAAACGTTATCTATTTTTTTGCAAAAAAAAGTCTGAAATAGGGACAGGGCTGATATTTCCCCATGGGATCCCAATGAGTTTCTTTCTGTTCCTGGTCTCCCGTGTGACCCTGTAGACGAGATCTCCCTCCACGCAGCCAGCACCAACACCTCAGACCCCACCGAGGGGAGTCAGGACACGACCAAGCTCACAGAAATTCGCTCAGGGAGTCCTGTCTATGGCACAGGAGGTCGGTTCATACCTTACGTTGCTCCTGCGCACCTCCCAGTGTGTTTATCCTGCTGCAAAGCCCTGCACCCCGCACCAGCCATGGGACGGCACCCGAGTGGTCCATCCAGAACATTTTGGATGTCCTGAATCTAAATTGGGGCTTAAAGAGAGGCTTGGGCCCAGCTGATTTGCACCCAGGACAGCCCACGCTAAGGCCATGTACCAGTGGTACCCACACACAAGAAGAGTAGGTCCAAGGGATGCTGCTGAAAACGCCTCTGGACCAGTGGGATGCTCCCAGGGCTCAGAATGGGAAGGGAGAGGATGCTATGCAGCCCTGACCTGGGGCAGGGAGAGGAAGCTATCCGTCCCCGACCTGGGGCAAGGAAAGGATGCTATCCGTCCCCAACCTGGGGCAGGGAGAGGATGCTATCCACCCCGGATCTGGGGCAGGGAGAGGACGCTATCCACCCTGGATCTGGTGCAGGGAGAGGATGCTATTCCCTACTGACCTGGGCCAGGGAGAGGATGCTATCTGCCCCTGAACTGGGGCAGGGAGAGGATGCTATCCATCCCCAGACCTGGGGCAGGGAGGGGATGCTATCTGTCCCCAACCCGGGGCAGGGAGGGGATGCTATCTTTTTGTGACCTGGGTCAGGGAGAGGACGCTATCCTGCTACCCGTCCCCAACCTGGGGCAGGGAGAGGATGCTATCCGTCCCTGAGCTGGGGCAGGCAGCCCATCCCATCGCTGCCCCTCTCAAAAATCACTGCCCACCTCCCCACGCATGCTCTTACCTCTTACCACAGCATGACGGGGCCTCAAAAAATCATCACCCTTAGGACAGTGGCTTGCAGGGACAGGGGGAAAGGCTGCTGCCAGCCTCGCCACCGCACGCACCCTGCCCCGGAGCAGGACACCAAGCGAGGTGTCTCCCTAGCGAGGACACCAAGAACAAGTGACAGCCGCTCACCTTTGCCCATCACTCTGGTGAACTGTCCGGGCAGGTCACCTTCGGGCAAAGGGCCCCCCCCCGACTCGCCCTCGCATCCCGGCAAATGGTGCTGCTGCATCCCCCCCGCCGCAGAGTCCTTGCAGTCAGAGCCTTGGCTGTCCGAGCCGAGCAGGGAGGAGGGGTGATGCGAGTCCACGTCCCGGCTGTGCTCCTCCGTGCTGGAGTTTTGGGAAGAGTAGGCTTTGATGGGGGTGAGGATCATTTGGTGTAGTTCCTGCAGCGGGACACGCAAGTTGCCACCTTCCAGGATGTCCTGCGGATTCAAGGGGAGAGAAGAGGGTTTGTCTCTGCTGGGACAATGGGACATTGGCTACGAACCAGACCCCTGCTGTTACCCCCCCAGAAAATCCCCAGCAAAGCCGATGGTCTCCCTCCTGCTCCAGGAGGTCCTTGCTCAGAGCAGGGGAGTGTGGAGCTGCTGCAGGGACTGCGCCACATCCACGGATGTGCTCAGACCTGAATCCCCAGAGATAAACGTGCCCCGTCAACCACTGGGACCCAAAACCAGCTTCGGCCTTTCCAAGTTTCCACCAGGAAGATGCAAACCCCATGAGAGCGACTCACCCTGCGAGATTTCAATGCCCGGACCAGCGGGCCTCTTGCTCCTTCCCCAGCAGTCCCACAATTGCAACATTTCAGCCCTTTTTAATTGGAATTATATTTTGTAACGTGGGCTTGTCTCTAGGTTCCAGCACGGCCTTCCAGCCTGGCTCCCCATTAACCGCACTGCCCCAAAGAGCTTGGCAGGGCATCCTTATGTCCTGGGACCATCGCAGAGCCCAGGACCATGCTGGGATGCAGGAGCCCATCATGCAGGAGCAAAGCTGGGGACATCCCCATCCACACTGGGATGGGCTGGGGGAGCGGATGCAGAGGGGAAGGGAATGTTTCAAGGGGAGCAGGGTGGGCTGTGGTCGGACACAGAAGGGGAGACCACAAGGCTGCAGGTGAATTTATATCCCTATAGCAAAAATATTCAGCTTGGAGATCCTAGGGGAGGTCCACCTGGGAGGGAGAGGATTTGGGTACACCCCCAGCCTTGCTCTCGGTTATAGCGTGCACCAAGAACTCCCTTTCCATGGTCATATCCTCCTCCCACTGAGGGGAAATAATTGGCATTTTGGTTTTAATGTAGCCTGGACCAGAGCAGCTCATTGCAGGCTCCTGCGGGGTCTGGCTGGTGGGACGGCGCTTGGAAAGAAGCAACTTTTGGGGTGAGTCCTAGGGAAGAGACACAAAGTGGGCGCCCAGGCTGCCAGCCAGCCAGCCAAAGCCCCGAAATGGTTGTCCACCCTCATTCCTGCTGCACCCCCAGCTCACTCTTGGGTGTCTTAGCTCCACTTTTCTCGAAGACCTGGTATCACTCTGCTGGATGGTATTTTTGAGGGGGGAAAAAATCCTGCTCTGCTACCCGGCGGAGAGGGGTGGAGCTGCTCTTTCCAAGAAAGCAGCAATCTTTAGCAGCGAGATACTGTCCCACAAAAAAACCCATAAATCAAGTCCCACACGTGCTCTTGCTTAGTTAAAAAAAAAATATAAAATTGGATGGGAAGCCTGGAAAACCAGAGACATCCCCTCCCAAGTGGAGCAGCTCACAGGCAGCTCCGAGCCCCAGCAAAGCGGGACACGGTCGCAGCCCCACAGCCCAAACCCACGCCCAGGAGGGCTCAAAACCGGCCCCCGCCGCTTCTCTCCCCCGTTTCACAGCGCGCGGGGCTGCTTGTCTCAGCTGAACCCGGCTCACCCTCCCGCGCCGCCACCCTCAGTCAATACCATATTTCAAAACCCGGGCGAAGAAGCCGGGGAAGAGGCTGGGCAATCGCCTGGAAAACATATCGCCGAAGCCAGCTCCATCCAGTGGGCTGTCTCTTGGATTTAATAGTTATTATTAATATACGGAGGTAAATACAGCTTTATTAGCTCCTGCCATACTCCGAGTACAATCCCATATTATAAATAAATAGTGAAGCAGTGAGCTAACGAAAACACCAATAAATAGCAACACACCACATAAGTATTTAAAAGCCCCTAGCGGGAGGCTCTGCAAGTTGCTGTTGGAAGACGGTGCAATTAAATATAATATAATATAATACTGCGATAATAAATAGTGAGAGGCCGGGTGAGCTGCTCCCAGCCAGTCTGTGGCGCTGGTGCTTCCCTAATAGCCATTTCTGCAGAGTTTAAGCTTTTGTTGAAGGGACAAAGAAGTTTCTATTTGTTCTCCTTGGAAATTCAAGCTGTTGTTCAGGCACTGACGCGGGTGTCTGGCTTTTTATCTGGGGACAGATTGCCCATATGATGCTCCAGAAAAGCGCGGTGGTCTGACGTGACGGACACTGGGAAATCACATCTGGTTTTGGGGATGGAGAGGTAGGGGCAGGGCTCGGGGGTCCCCATGAGGACTGCTGTGCATGGAGGGGTCTCTTGAGAAGGACAGTGATATCGAGTTGGGACAGTTAAACGAGTGGCCAAAGGATAATGAGGGGTTAAAGGCTCTGCCCAGCTGGTTCTCCAGCGGCTGAGGACCACGGTGGCTGGTGCTGCTAGAGCTGGTCCTGCACCCTGGTTCAGCGGATGGGTGTGCTGTTTTCCGAAAGTCCTAACGGGTTGGTGCCCTCCGTCCCCTGGAGCTCAGGTGTTTCCGAGCACCCCGGAGCTGGGCAGGGCTTGTCCACCCCAGCTGCCTGAGTGCCGGAGACAGGTTAGGACCCAAACCACAGCCCCAGATAAAATCTGCATCTGGTACAGAAGTGTTCGAGACACCACTCAGATGCGGCAAAGCCAGCAAGAGATTTCTCTGCAAAAGATCCCAAAACAGAATGTGTAACCAAAGAGTGCTTCACCCCAGAATTAATTCCTGGCTGCTTGAAAAGGAGGAAATACACAAGTGGTTGTGATTACTTACCCTTTCTAAAGATTTGAGCAGGTTTTGTCTTTCTTTTAGCTTTTGGATACTGATGACTATTTTGTGTCTTGCGCCTTTGGTAACGTTCTGCAAAAAAACAGCACAAAAACCTGGTGTTAACATTTCCACAGGACAGCCGGGTCAGCCCAAATCCTTCCTCCCCTTAACAAAATGGGCTGCTATAAATCAATCTAATTTCTGAGTGCAGGAACTGCTGGGGCCCATACATAGAAAATCACTTAAGAGACTTGCTGCAGATAGAGATTTCCAGCCAGTCCAGCAAAGTGTGGACCATCCCTCTTCACCCCCAGGATAACACAGAGGCAAATCCGAAAGTGGGGACATTTTCAAAGGTCAACAAGTCAATCGGCCACCAAAGCCCCGCTGACTTTAAAGGAGTTGGGTACTGCGCTCTGTGTCCCCGAAACTCATGAACATAATCCCAACTGGAAAAAAACCCAAGCGGAGCTCCCAGTGATGGGACTTTCATCCTGGGACTCCAGTAAGAAATCCATGACAAGGCCTTTTTCAGGTACAATGTGGTTTTTTTCACTCCGCAAGACCCAATTTTCCTTTCTCTGCTTGCTTCCCAACCACCTGCGACCAAAACGCCTTCCACATGAAGACACAAAAAGAGGCACTGGAGGCGTCTCATCTACTGACTGCACAGGAGTTGGGACCATGGCTGATCCCTTCACGACCGATGTGGGACGTACTTGTGCCTCGAGCTGGCATTCGGTGAGGGCCATCATCTCCTCGTACGTCATCTGCGAGAAGAGGGCGGCATACTTGTGCAGCCGGAGGCTCTTCAGCCAGGCTGGGACATCTGCAGCACAAAGGTAAGGAGATGAGAGCTCCCGTTGAGGTCATGACACCGCTTAACCACACGCAACAGCATCAACAGCAACACAAGGAGTCGATGAGGTGCCATCCACCACCCCACCGGTGCTTCAGACACCGTACTGAACCTCCCGGACCTTCTGGAGGACGTAGTGCTATGGATATGGATGGTAGGAGGAACCAGCCCCGAGGTGAGGACACGTCCTCAGAAGCTGGGTTTCTGCAGCTGAGCCGCTGTGAATTAGCCCGCAGGGAGCCGGCATCACGCCACTGCAAACCAAGCTCCACGCTGGCCTTTTCCCAGGAAAGTGGGAACCGCCGAAGCCAACAGCGTGGTTGAGTTTAGGAGAGCAAATGGCTGTTTTGCAGACGGCAGACGCTGATTTATGGCATGAGGGAAGATGGTATGTCGTTTAATTTAAACGGCTGCTTAAGGGAAAGGAAGAGATTTTTTTTTTTTTGAGTGTGGAAAAATGATGTGCCATCAAAGATGGTCCCACAACCTGTTTCAGAAGGGTGACTTGGGGCCTCCAAATGCACCAACCGAAATGACTTCTATCTTCCCACTCATTATCTGCAGCGTAGCACCTCTGCGCCTGGCTGAATGGGTACCCAAAAATACTTTTATCCTCCTGACATCAAAGTGGTTTCACAGGGAGGGACCTGGGAGGGGAAACCTTCCTCTGCAACATGCAAAACCCCACTAAGACACCACGACGGGGTGTCCTCCACAGAGAAGGCAATGGGATATGAGCCTTCCCGGCTCTAGCCTGCTCGGCACTCAGGGTTTTGCAGGTCTGGGGGGCCCGTGGTGACACCCCACGAGGGAGGTGAGGGCGCTGCAGATATCTGTGCTGCAGCACAACACCATGCCTGTGACGGTGCTTTTGCTTTGCATCCTGAAGGCTTCAAATGCTGTGCCAAATCAGGATCTGCTTTATTTAGCACCTACAACCCAACAATAGCTCTGCCGTAGCCTACCGAGCTCACGCGCTCCGCTCCCAGCAATACTCTAGTCCATTAGTCCTTGTCCTCTTCCCCACCAGTGAGACACCCAGGAGCCCCATCTCAACCCACACCAGGTGCAGTAACAACGAAAAACCAGTGTTTCAGCCCCAAACCCTACACTTTGACTGGAGAGAGCAGGTGGAGGCTTGGGAAATGTCGCTTTTGGGGCTAAATACAAACTAACAGCAACTCTTCCCCTCTCTTTGATCGTTCCCGAGTTGGTGTAAGGGGTATGTGTCGAGCGGGTGGTGAACCCCATGTCCCACGGCAGGTAGGAGCTGACGGTGCAGGAGAGCCCGAGGGGAAGGAGCGATGGCTGGTGGTGAGGCTGCCCCGATGGTGTTCCTCTGCCCAATGTGCCCATCAAGGGGGAAGGAGAAATGGGGTCTTGCACCAGTTTCGGGAGGAATTTCTACCCACTATGTGCTTCTGCTGTCCAGCTGGGGCTGCTGTGGGTGCTGGTGCTCTGCTCACCACCAGCATGAGGACAACCTTCACAGACACCTCCAATAACCTTCACTAACATGGACAACCTCAAAGGTCTTCTAGGCTGTTTCGACTCAAAGTGCGAGGCCAGACTTGCTTCGGAAAGGAAAGGGACGAGACGACACAAGGAGGACAGTCCCATTGCTGGGACATCCTGCAGTATGGGTGGTCTCAGTCCAGAAAGCCCCACGCTGCTGAGTGCCAGATGCAAGTCAAGGATTACTGCAGACCTCTTCCCAAACCAACAGCTCATGGCTGGAGGGGCCAGGGCAAGATGGGCCATTGGTCTGGTCCCCCATGGCACTTCTTACATCTGCCAGAAGTCTCCTGCTGCCCGCTGCTCGGGCTGACCTCAAACCCCACTCGCATCCAAGCAGAGGTGATGCAAACGGCCTCAAAATGCTGCTTTTTGCTCACACTCTCCACCCTCTGACACAGGTCAGGATTCGCGTTTCAGTGAAGTTCCTCAAATGCTGCACAGAAAGAGATCAACCCCACACCAAACACGGGGGCAAAGGCGTTACTGAGCACGGACGGTGCTGTTTTCCGAAAGTCCTAACATGCAACAGTCCTAAACAGTCCTAAAATGTGCTACCAGAGGCCTCTTAAATCGATCTGGTTAAAAGAATTAAAAGCAATTAGCAGAAAGCCCATTAAAAGTTGTTAGCAGAAAGCCCTCTGTCTCCCATGCAGGGCGGGAGTGCAGGGACTGGCAGGCTCGAATCTCAACTTCATTTTAACACAAAACCACCCCGTTTCAGCGATGACACATTAAAAGTCTGCCTGATCCCGTGTCCCCTGGGGGTATCTGCCTTTGGTGCACATCCATGCTGATGGCAAAGCCCACACAGATACTTTCAGAAGAGAAGTGCAATGTTGCACAGACGTTAAATCTTGTGGAAAACCCACTTCATAGAATCATGGAATGGTCAGAGTTGGAAGGGACCTTAAAGACCATCCAGTTCCACCCCCCTGCCCTGGGCAGGGACACCTCCCACCAGCCCAGGTTGCTCCAAGCCCCGTCCAGCCTGGCCTTGAACCCCTCCAGGGATGGGGCAGCCACAGCTTCTCTGGGACACACACAATCAACTCCAACCTTTGCAGAGGGTCAGAGCGCAGGAGCAGCCCTTCTCTCCCTTTGCATCAACCTCCCTGGACCACCTCCTAATTTTGGGGAGCTATGACGGTCCCAGAGCCCCCTTGCCAGCAGGGATGGCAATCCTAGGAGTGGGCTGGGGAGAAGGAGCCACCCCAGCACAGAGGGAGGGTGGTGGGGCTCTCCCCCTTCCCATAGGGAAGAGGCAACCAGGAGGTGGCGAGGTCATCTAAGGACATTTTCATGGTCCTTGGAAAGTCAAACTTCCTAATGATCTCCATGGAACAGTGAGCCTCCCACCCACAGAGCGACTCTTTAATCACCGATTACCAGGAGCTAATTGCAAAGTCATGTCACAGCTGTCAGAAACGCTGCGTCTGACGTGAGCAGCAAAGCGAGGACTTCCGTGCTGCTCATCTCCACTGTCCCCTGTAGGTACTAAGCACCGGGGTTCAGCCGGCACACGTATATCTGGGTGCTGGCATGGAAATTTAGGAGAAATTTAGAAGGAAAACAATCCACCCTGCCATACATATATATATATATATACACACACACACAGAGGCCAATGTATACACAGGACGTCTTCAGAAGTGCCCTTATGGCACACCATGCTAAGCCACAGATGTACCCACAGCAGAAACCCCCAGCTCTACTCAACCCCACCTCCTGGTGTGCCCCACACTCTACCCTGGGAAGGGACGGATGGACAGATGGATGGGTTCTGCAGGGAACAAAATGCCTGCGTCTCCCCCTGAAGAAACCAGGGGCTGGGAAAAAGCCAAAGGTCACTTTTCCTTCAGCACGAAGACAGATGGAAAGGAGAGAAAGAGGTGGCATTAGGGCACAAAGATGGATAGAAAGGAGAGAAACAGGTGACATCAGGGGAGATGAGCTGTTAAGACACGTTGGATGGGGGTCTGGTGTGCGTCTAGTTTCCTCTCTACCCTCCTGGATGCCACAGAGGATGGTTAAGAAGAAGCAAGGTGACCAAAGGCACGGGTGACACCAAGCCACAAGAGCCCAGAGGCGCTTGGGGAGACGTGGCTGCAATTCAGAGAAGGGACTTGGCAAACGGAGCAACCGGTCTGGGTGAAATAAGATGCAACCCAATAAAAATGCACAATGTTGTGCGTTTCTGTAGGAACAAGAAACGGCACGAACCGAGGGCAGGGAACGGGCAGTACTTTTTTTTTTACAGGAAAGCTGTGGGGATACAATTGGTCACACGCAGCCCGCGGTGGTGTGTTATTTGAGGACGAAGAGCTACACACCCACACGAACGCTGTCTGTATGGCAACCGAGTCTCTGCTCTGCTCCCGAGCCCAGTTTTGGGCAACACACCTTCAATAAAATATGGACTTTCTGGAAAAAACCCCGGTGGAGAGAAGTAAGAACAACCCCAAGTTTAGAAAACTCCATCTGGGAAGAAGCCGGATTGATTCAGCCTGAAGAAAATACCGCGGAGGGGGGAGGACACGACACTCGTAGACACCAGAGGCTGCAGACATCTGTTTTGCACGGCCTCGGACAGCGGGACAAAAACAATTTGGCTGACGAAGCAATGGGGGAAATCAGGTTTAGATGTTTGCAGACCTTCCCCCAGAGAAGGAGGATGCTCAGGAAGGGATGGCCCGAGGCAGGACAGCCATCTCCCCGAGGCGGGCCACATGCAGCAGCAACGGGCTGTCTTTATCCATGTTTATTTGATTGTTGCTCGTGGACTGTCTGGGCAATAGCGCCTTTGGGTTTTGCAGATTTGGTTGTACAGATCGACTGCATTGCACTGGAAAGTTTCTACCCACGCAGGTCTCGGAGCTGCAGCTGTGGATCACAGGGAGCCGAGCTCCCCGTATCTCCTCCCCAGCTCCATCAGCAGAAACCCGGAGAAACGTAACATAACATAGACCCCACCAGCTCCCGAGAATGGTCTCCCTCATCTGACAGACTGCAGGATCCGGCCCCAGGCATGGAAAGCCTTGGGGACCCGTCACGCTGATCACAGCTTAGTCTTCACCATGCTCATGGTGACCCTTCCAAGCCAGGCTGCAGGTCCCCCATAAGGTCACAGAGCCTGCAGCACCGCCGGACACGAAACACTCCCTGGCTGAGCTACCTCATTAGGCGTTCGTTAGCAAGCGGAGATGCTGAAAAGCAAAGCCTGTCTCTGCGAGGCCGTCACGCTCAGAAAATTCTCCTGTCCCATCTGCAGCCCATGGCCCCCACCCCAGAACAACGCTACGGTGCAAAGTCCAGCCAGGGAGAGGGCTGAGCCCCGAGCATCCATCTCACGGGGGAACCGCGACGGGTTTTCTTCCACGCATTTATTCCATGCACATCAAAGTCATACCGTGCCAAGTCAAACACAGTTCCACATTACAGAGGTTTACACCTATCTAGATTTGTCTGTCATTAGAATAAAATCAGACCTTGTGATTACTTAACAAATACTATTTCCTTACTCTGATACATCACCGGTCCTCACACAATAAAGTTGCTTTGCATTAATGAAAATTGCTGTTGTTGAAGTCAGTCTCTGATAGCTGCGGGTTCACTTTCAGCCATTTTGTTTGTTCACAGGAATATACGGCCTATGTGTTTGCCCAGTTTTTATCTATTTATTCCTCTACAGCCTGAAGTTTGCTCTCCATCTTTGACTGCAGCAATAGGGTTTCGTTTCTGCCTTGTTTACCAACAGGATCGCATATTTTATTGCTAAAATCTCTCTGAAATGCACGTGTAATGGGAAACAGCTGAAACACTCGGGATAAATTCACTGCAAAGAAACATCCTAAGCCAAAACTCCCCCCAAAAATTTGGTGGGTATCAAACACCGCAATGGTGAATCACACGTGGCTTGCTACACCTCTGCTAAGCTATTTTTCACCGTAATTAAAAAAAAAAAAATAAGAGAAAAGAGCACCACTCCCAGCCAAAAGCCACAGACTATGGAAAAAAATCCAGCTTTTTGGAAAGCTGGCAGCTTGCAGGATTTTGGGGGCAAAACCAGCCCACCGGCACCCAACTGTAAGACATCAGATCAGGACCGACCGCTGCTTAAAAGAGAATCTAACTCATTCCCCTAAAGCTAAATTCCTTAAGCCGGGAAGAAACGCCGCAAGGCCCCATTTGGTTATGAGGATTCTGGCCCCAAAACCGCCAACTGAGCCCGGCGCTGCTGGGAAAATGGCTTTTCCCCTCCTGCCTCTGGGTGCTGGGACGGGGACGGGGACTTGGTGGATGGGGGAGGGGGAAGGCGTCTGGTTTTTCACTCACCTTTCATCCCACTCCCTTCCTCCTGGAATGTGTTACGAGCGGAAGGCTGATCTTCTAAATGTTCACTCCCACCACTTCCCGAAGAGGCTACACTGCTTTGTGGAGACAGGGGGGCATGATCGGAAGGGATGCACTGGGGTCCTCTAGCTCGTAAGTCCTCATGAGACATCCATCCATGTCCTAGAGGTTGGTTTGGCACATTCATGGGTGGGGTAAGGGACACAGAGCGTTTCAAAGGGCTGTGGTGTGTCTGGCCTGAGAGAACTGAAAAAAAAAAAAAAAAAAAATAAAATCAAAGAGGTTATTCCCCCCTCGCGGCCCGGGATGCAGCAGAGTCCCCCGAAAAAAGAAAAATAATTCAATGAAATCATAAAATGGGTGGTGGTTGGCCAGGGTGCCTCGCTGATGGCCTCACGGTGCCCGCGGCTACCTGAACCCTACGCTGAGCTCTGCGCTTCGCCTCCCGGGAAGCAAAGGGGCCGGGAGAGCCCACAGGGAGATGGGGTTACACGAGCTACCTCCGGTTGCTTAAGGAAAGGCGTGGAGTGGATTGCATCTTTAGGAAAAAAAAATAAAAAATAATCGAGCAGCTCTGGAGGTTTTGACGTAGCAAACCTGAGCGTGGGACCAGGCCAGGTACTTGGCTGCTGCCGCTCGCCAACCCTGGAGCCCTTGCAGGGACGGCACCACTGCCATTGCAGGCGTAATGGGAATCTTCAAGAGACTACACTGAGGCCATGAAACTCGCCCCGCTAAAATCATCCGAACCCGCACCTTTCTGGGAAAGGCATAAAAGTCCCCAGGGTGGGAACGTCCTCACATAGACCATGGGGAAGGTTCTCTGTCTCTCCCTTTGGGTTAGAATCATAGAACGCGTTGGGTTGGAAGGGACCTTTAAAGGCCATCTAGTCCAACCCCCCTGCAGTAAGCAGGGACATCTTCAACTAGATCAGGTTGCTCAGAGCTTCATCCAGCCTGGCCTTGAATGTCTCCAGGCATGGGGCCTCCACCACCTCTCTGGGCAACCTGTGCCAGTGTCTCACCACCCTCAGTGTAAAGAACTTCTTCCTAATGTCTAATCTAAACCTACCCTGCTCTAGTTTAAAACCACTGCCCCTCGTCCTATTGTGAGCCAAGTTAGGACTTGGCTTACGCCCCAAAGCATGAGCATTGACACATCTGCCTAATGCCATCGCGGGGTTACTTATCATCCATGGAAACATCTAAGCCTTGTTGTGTCCTACTAAGATCTTGCACTTAGTCTGAGCTATCACCAGCAACAAGAGCATCCCAGCTCAGCCACCCATCAGGTGAGCTCCCATGCACGTGACGCTCAACCCTCCGCAAAAGCAACCAACCAAAGCAACCGTGAAAATATTCCCATGACAAAGAGGTGAGGCTGAATCCCCGCAAAAAATGGTCTTTGGAAAGCTTTGGATTTGGTTTTCCTTCCCAGTTGCATAGGGGTTTGTATTTCCTGGCTGAAATTTTGATACCGCCAAGAGCGATTTGTTTTTAACCAACAACTTTAACACCTCTCGGGAAAGAGCAATGCACCAGCTCCTGCGATTTGGAGTTATTTCTCCAGGAAGGCTTTACAATGGGCAGGTACTTAATTGCCTCTCAGTCAAGTACAGAAGTATGTCTTAGGTAGGCTGAAGTATTAAAAAACCCCAAATCATAAATTTTCTGACACTTTTTGGTTGAAGCGTTGCAACTTGAATAGATTTTTAAATCTTTACTGAATGGCCTCCATTTTCCACTGCTCTTCTTTCGTACCATCTCATTCATTTTTAGTTATCTCCTTACAGGTTTAGATATCCTTTTCTCAGGTCTGTTGGTTAGCGGGGGTAATATATGGTATTTAGAGGAAAAGACGGGTACGGATGAACTATCTTTGTTGCCTGTAATGAAAAATATGAGAAGATCGGTCTGTTTGCTTAACAAAATTCAGATTCCGTCACTCACAAACTCACTAAACTGCTGGTTAAACCATAAATGCAGTTAATGCATTTTAATGTATGCATTTAGGATGTGAAACACTTGGTTAATGCTTTATTGCAGTTACTCTCAATGAAAATTAGTTGAGCTTCATGGGGGCTGTTTCCTGCTAAGTGAGACCAAAAAAAATCTTTGGATTTAGCTGTTCCTCAGCCGAGCTGTGTCTCATCGCCCGCTGGGATAACCGGGACGAGCGCTGGATCCAGCGCTACGGGAAGGTCCTGCCTGGTTTGCAGCGATCCCAAGCCAACGCTGTTTTCCATGTGCCCCTGGGTACAGGCGCGGGGTTCACACCGTGAACAGCTAACCAAACATCTGCACCGCCCTGTTAACAGGGACTTCTTTCTAGAGACGAGAGCAAGTTCTGCAAAAAATACACCAACTTCTCAAAAACAGCGGCTGGAAGCTTCATTGCGGGCGAGACAAAACGCAAAGCAGATTTTCTGCTCCAGGGAAATTTGAGGGGTTAAAATGACCTTTCAGCCCATACGGAACTGAAGCAAAAACTTTTCAATTCTTCTTTCAAAATCAAATTTCTTAACTCTGGACAAAACCTGGGGGGAATTTATCATTCTCGCTGCTTTTCCTCCTAAAGCACCAAAGCACCGAATCTCTCCGAGCCCCTTTTTTTCCATAGGTAGTTCATCAAAACCACTCCTGGCTCCTCCACGTGTTATTTCCTAATATCGACGAGTCTTGGTGGAAAACCCCCCAGCCAAGCGTACTGTGCTGTAAAAGTTAAGCCGTGTTTAATTCCCGGCTAAAGCCTGGGGGAAAACCTGCCATCAAAGCCCTGTCTGCTGACCAGAAGTGGAATGAAAATGAGCAAGTAGCGGGGTTATAAAAGGAGGGGAGAGGAAAAACACCAGAGAGCTCGTTTGCATTTATTAAGCACCTGTAAAAAGCAGCCAGTGCCACATGCAAGCTGATGGATGAGGCCAAAAACCTGCGGATTCGTGCAACGTCTAAATTGTTCCTATTTCTGAAAGCGCTTTCTTCTGCCAGCACGTAACGCTAACACCAGCAAGGGGATGGCTTATGGTGAAGAATTTGTTCCCTTCCCATTAAATACCTGTAGAAACATCTCCCAGAACTCTCCTGGCAGAAAAGGATGTCGATAAGGACTCGGGATTGTTTTCAGGGCAGTGTTACATTTCCTAAAGTTTTGATGCATCCCGATGGGGAAATAAATGGATTTAAGGAGGTCTTGGCCAAGCTGTTTCAGCTCTTGGCTTTGCAATTGTACCCCAAAGGCAGCACCGTTAACGGGGCTCTGCAGATGTCACGTCACCCTCCCAGAGGAAAGAAATATTTAGCATTAAAAAAGAATAAAATATGTGGGGAAATATGGGGGGAAAATCCCGATAAATCCGTTGAAATGCATCACCAGGGCTGAGCATCGCGGTGAAAACCGCCCAGAGCCCCTTCTGTGCCTGCTGCCCCCGGCTGCGGTCGCATGGCCCGGGGGGGTAGAAACCACCCCGAATTTGCTGTAGGAAAAACTCTGGTTTAGGAAATGTTTGTGCCCTTTGGATGAATGAGAGATGCAGGGCAATGCTCCGTTAGTGCTCCCTCCTGCAGCAGCTGGCGCCCTGCGGCATTTAAGCCATCCTCTCCCCACCAAAACCTTGCAAACAAGAGGCTATTTTTGCCTCAAGCCCAGCCCAAATTCCTTCCCTAGTGGCGATACCCTTGCAAACTGATGCAGCTCTTCCATCTTAATTTTACATCCCCTAATTAGAAGCCGGTGTCAGCTGGAGGAGGAATAATGAACTCCGCAGGATGGCCAGGAACAATCAGAAATCATCCAGTGCAACCTATAAAAATTAATTCCACGTCTTTCCCGGAGATAACGCTGGACTCCCCACAGTTTTACTAAACCACAAGCGTTTTCACTGAACTACGACTCCACTCACAGAACTTCACGAGATGCGGTGGCGATAATTCCTCTGCCGAGGTTGCTACAAGCAGAAAAAGCCACCAGCTCTTTGAAACCATCCCAGCTGCTCTCGGTACCAGACACGGATCATTTAAAAGCTCTTTGCACTGGCATAATTTTAGGCTCCGCTTAAGCTTTTCTGCCTGTAACACACATCAGTGAGCAACGCAGGTTCTTGCAAACCCTCTTACCAGTTTCCGTCCGCGTTCAGGCTTAAAAATGCTGCGAACCCCGGGCTGGCACCTGCTTGGCGTGCACACACCTCTCCCTCTTTTAATCTGTAACCCTCAGAAGGGGCATTCATAAATGTGCGTATTTATTAACGCCGCTGCTTGTGTTCATGCCCTCGCTTCCCTGAAACAGAGGCTGTAGCTAACGATCTTCAGCGTGTCAGTTCAGTGCAGGTCCTTCCCTGCTTTTTGACAATCCTGCGCGGTTTTTGGATGGTCCAAGGTGAACCTGGGGCTGCCGACGGCCGAGCTGCGACTTCCCGTCAGGGCAAGTCACTTATTCAGTCTCTTGCTAAAATAAATGGTCCACGTGCGCTTGAACTTCAGCAGAAGAAAGCCAAGCGTGAGTTTATACCCCTACACTCCAGCCTCTTTTTTTTTTTTCCCCTTCTTTTTATTACAAAAATAATAAGCTTTAATTTAAAAAGGAAATCTAATATACTCTTCTGGGGTAAGATAAGCCTTGTGGAGGCGGCCAGAGGCACGCCTGCCTTTCTGAGCACCGCGCTGGTACAAGCCCGATGAACAAAGAGAGGAAACCACCGCTCCAAAGTGCAAGCCAGGCTGGCACACGGATCCCCTACAACTTGTAAGGGTGTCCCACTTCTGGTTTAGAAGTGTTTTCCTGCCCGCCACAGGGTCATTTAGGCGGTGCAAGAGCCATCCCCTGCCCAGGGACCCACCGGTCGCTCTGCAAAGGCGCTGCCTGGTCCAGCTCCTTCCACCCAGATATCCCATGGGATGGGGAGCGGAGCAGATCAGGGTCCTCCCCACCATGAGTGGGCTGGTATCGCCTCTTTGCTCCATCACCACAGGTCTCAACAGCCGCAGGAGTTGTGCTCAGCCCATGTCAGACCGTGTTTCCTCGCAAGAAAGCTCCTCGTGGCCTCCGGATCGGGGTCAGCTGCAACCCAGCAGATGCTGCTAAACACAATGCCTTTGAGATGAGCTTGGGGTGTTCTGCATCCTAGGGAAAAATGTGATAAATAACCCAGTGCCAACGGTGCCGAGATGTACGAGGTGTTGCTGAAGTGCTCTCAGCCTTCAAACAAAGCTTGGTTTAATATTTCCAGGGGGGAAAAAGCCACTAAGAGGATGGAGAAGGAGTGATGGTGACGATGCAGCTGCCCTGGCTTGCAGGGCTCCCCATCGCAGGAGGCGGCTGCAGGCCACGCTGCCGCAGGGACGGAGCAGCAAGGAGCATCCCTGTGGGGTCACCACCTCCCCAGGCAAAACCGGCTTTATCACGGACCAAACACTGTCTGGGTTGGCAGGAACGGCAACGTGCTCAGAGAAACTCAGAGGCTGCAAGTGCTTTCCCCGCGAAGCCCTGGGTTTCTTCTTCCCCCCCCACCCCCCTTCCTTTTTGAAGTGGCGTTGCCTATTTTGGTAGGCAAGGGCTGATTTCAAGAGGGTTTTTGTCCACTGAAGCCCATGTGGAACAGCGTCAGATGTTTGTGTTGTGGTTTCTCAGGGTTTCGGGCCAATTTTTCAGCCTGTGAAGGAAAAAGCCACCCATTCCTGTAATTAGAGCCAAGGAATTGGGATCTGCAGGCAGACCTTCCTCCGAGCGGCGTGCGGGCTGATGTGAGTGTTTCCACCAGACCCATTGCTGGGTACAGAGGAGCGTTCAGACCGTCTGCTGTCCGTCCTGGTGTGCCCTCCACCGCCGCATGGTCCCCGCCAGGTCCCTGACACCCAGAGGACCTTTGCCACAACCCTTTATACCAACGCCCAGTCCACACAGCAGATTACAATGCAGAATAAACTAAAATCCAGAATAAACTAAAAGAAGGTAGATCTAGACTAGATAGAAGGAAGGAATTTTTTACGAGGGTGGTGAGACACCGGCCCAGGTTGCCCAGAGAGGTGGTGGAAGCTCCATCCCTGGAGACATTCAAGGCCAGGCCTGATGAGGCTCTGGGCAACCTGGTCGAGTTGAAGATGCCCCTGCTAATTGGAGGGGGACTGGACTAGATGGCCTTTAAAAGTCCCTTCCCACCCAAACCATTCCATGATTGATAACATCCTCCCCATGGCTGGAGAAAGGAAAAAGCCCTGCAAGGTGCGCACTGTACTCTTTCGGAGAGATTTTTTGTTAGTTTTAGTCTAAAAACGGCACTCCTTGGCTGCAAAGCTGGTTATGGTGCATCCTCAGGCAGTGTCCGATCCTGTACAACTCCCTTTCTGCTCTGCAGGTACCTGGAGCAGCAGCTTGATCCCAATTTGCTAGATGGAGCGGGGATGTTTTTAATCTACCGAGGCCACAGGGTCCCCTGCGCAGCCCGGAGAGAGAACACAGAGCATCTCCCGCAATCCCCCCCTCGCAAAGCAACCGCCAAGTTCAACTCGGTCCTCTCCTCCGCCTCGCCCTTGCTACCCCGGTCACGAAGCACCGTCCCCTCCAGGAAGGCTCCCCCGCGCTGGCAGACCCACATTCCCGACTTTTCCAGCGTTTCTGTGCCGGGGACCCTTGGAAACAGCCGGCGGTGGGTCACGCTGCCTGGCTGGCACCCTGCCTCCTTCCTGGGCACCTCATTCACCCGCTGCCCACGCCGCCGCAGGCAGCTCCAGCACGGCCGAAGCAGACCCTGACGGAACATTTTTCGGCTCAACATCCCCTAACCCTTGGAGCCTTTTCTTTGTGCCTTTTTTCTGTTTGTTTTGTTCGGGGTTTTTTTTCCTCCCTTTTTTTGGTGGCTGTGACTTTAACTGTGTTCGTACGGTGCTGGATAAACCATGTCCTCGCTTCTGAATTGGGCTGATATAAGCCACGGGGGGTGAAACCAAGGGTGCTAAATGCAAGCAGCCACTGGGTAGTTGTGAGTATTAGGAGAAAAAAACCCAAAAGATATAAGCAGAGTGCTGCCTCAAGCAGAGAAATTAGGAAGAAGCACAGACTGCAGAAAAATCCGTCAAGCAAACTTTTTTTAAAAAAAAAAAAAGACTTTTTTTAAACACAGTTTCCTGTTCAAGAAACTGGACGGAGAAACAATAACCCGTTTGTTGCTGCTCTCTCCAAGCAGGGCACGTGAGGCCCCATCCAGGCTCAGCCGGGGAAGGGTTTTGTGAACCCCTGTGTGACACCAGCACACGTGGACCCGCTGTTTGGCTCCGTCAGGAATTGCTGTGATTGTTATTTACTCCTTTGTGCGGCAGCAGGAGCGGAGCGGCACCTAAAGATGTGTAAACGCAGCTCTTGGTGGCTTCAGCAATCCAACGGGATGCATTTCTGGGAGGATGCTCCGGCTCATCTCGCCAAGGAGCAGGAGCTCCTTTCCAAGGTCCTTGCATGGGGCTTCCCACCAGAGCATCCATCAAGGTGGGAGCAAGGCAGCCCTGGTGTGAATCCCGACCGCGATTTAACTGGCAGACAAAAGGACGCATAAAACAGCGTCTGCATCAGGGGGTGGGAATCGGTGCTGGGGATGGAGGGTTGCGAGAAGGCGCTGCCCTAAACCACGCTGCTCTCTGGGTAAAAGCAACACCCTGATCTCCAGGCCAATAAATTTGGTTTCTCTCGTACTTTTATACACAAACCACAGGAAAAACAGTGTTCACCCCTGGGGAATCCCGGTCCATCAATAACAATGCTGCTGTGCTGAAACAAGACTCCGCAATTATCCCAGAATTCACTGATTTTTTTTGCTACAGGCTCCCAGGGGAAATTCCTTCCCTGCTCACAGATCAAGCCAGATAAACGGCGCTGGGATGCAGAAACTCTCCTTCCTACGGTCCTTTTCCACCCAGAGGAGATGTCCGGGAGCATCAAACAGCAGCCAGCACTCCCCACTGCCTCCACCAGCTGCTAATAAGATCCCTGGTCCGAGGAGCAGATGCCTGCTGAGACCGCCGACAGCATCAGCTCCTACCACACATAGAATGATAGAATGTGTTGGGTTGGAAGGGACCTTTAAAGGTCATCCAGTCCAACCCCGCTGCAGTGAGCAGGGACATCTTCAACTAGACCAGGTTGCTCAGAGCCTCATCCAGCCTGGCCTTGAATGTCTCCAGGGATGGAGCCTCCACCACCTCTCTGGGCAACCTGTGCCAGTGTCTCACCACCCTCAGTGTAAAGAACTTCATCCTAATGTCTAATCTAAACCTGCTCTGCTCTAGTTTAAAACAGGCCACGCTTCGGCTGGAGAAACACCTCTATCACAACCACTTCATGAGGCTGAGCTGGAAGATGTACATCCTTTACGTAGCAATATGCAACCTGTGGGAAACTGGGAGTAGGAAAAGGAAGGTCTCAAGCCAGTCTAGCGGAAGGGGTGAATGCGAAACCTCCGGAACTGCCCCAAGAAATGGGGATCCAATAATCCCTAGAGCCATTAAAAATCTGTGGAGGGAGTGCAGGGAGACAGCGCGCCTTTAGGAGTGACAAAATACAGGAGGACAATGTGCGTCTGACAGAGTGTACGTCCCACGGTCATCACCCCGCCACCATCAGAGAAATCTCACCCAGAAAGAAACAGGACTTTGCTACAGCACCGTAGCCTTCTCCATCGTCACTGATCTATTCCGGATATTCTCCTCCCTTGTCTCTTTTTACCCACATCCGCTCATTCAAAAAGCCATTTAGTCCTTCTCTTGTGTAGGCACCACAGCGCGGATTTCGCAAGACAAATTCCTCTGCATTTCAGCCTTATCGGCTTCCTCTGCCCTCAGCCCCGTCCCAGGCACCCTCCCCCGGGCTACGTCTTATTCCTTCTCCTCCATCTTCCTTCTTCCAGGAACATAAAATCTCACCAGCTCCACGAGAGAAGAAAAGCCTTCTTGGGTTTCCGAGGCCATCGAGGGGCATGAGAAGATGCTGGGACGCCTCCTGACTCCCCGTATTGCCCCAAATACCGAGCTCTGCAATGCTCCCCAAGAGTCCCCAGCAGCAAGGGGACAGCCACAGCGGCTCTCATCCCAGCACATATTCTTTCTCTCCCATTATTGCTCCAAATTAACTCGTCTCATCTTTCCACCTCCTCTACATACCCACGGCATGTGCATCCTAAAAATCCGCCCTCATCATCCAAATCCCAAACATTCCCGATTGCTCGGATGTTGCCTTGCATCCGAGTGATGACACAGATCTCCGCGCCAGATAACACGAGACGAGATTGCTCAGCAAACCTGGGGGGGGACCACACTATGGTTACAAGAAAACATCGCACCCAGAGCAACCAGCCTCGACTACAATTGCATAACGAATGGGAACAGCAAACTTGAGGGGAAAATAAAAAAAAATACAAAAAAAAAAAAATTCGGCTTCAAGGCTGCCAAAACCGAGCCATTGATTACAGCACATTTGAGATCCATTTGCATGCAGAGCGCTTTGCTTTGGAGCCGAGATGGAAACAGAGTCTTAATATAGCTGGAGAGAAAATATCCTTCTTGCACTCTCCTAACTGCACTTTGATAGGAAGCAGCCACAGAGCAGATGGTGCCTATATATAATCACCAGACCTATTATCCCAGCCTCTTTTAGTAATTTGAAGGATGTGATAACCACAAGGAGAGCAGCAAATATTCCCCCTCCCTCCCTCCCTTCCCCNAAATAACTATTTTGTGCAAGGCTCCTTTAAACCAGAAGTCAAAAGTTAATTAAATAGCAGCGTGTTACTGAGTCGGGAGAACACAGCAAGTCCCTGTGGAGTCGGGAAGGAGCCTGGAGTCGCTTTGGATGAATCCAAACCCCAGCGCTCCCTTCCCTGCCCACTGCCCTCCTGCCGTTTCTCCGCAGCTGCTGGTTGATGGTGGGGGGAAGGAGAGCTCATCTGTCTCCATTTCTTTACTTGCCAAAGCCCGGCGTTGTGGGGTTTCAAAGGCTGAGCGATGGCGAGGCGATTCTCTCCGGGGGTTTCTCGCCCCACGGAGATGCTCAGGAAAACATCCCAAATCTGAGTTTCATCACGGTGCGAGGGAAGGCTGGGGAAAGGTGGTGTCGGGAGGCTGTCGTGGAGGAGCAAAAAGGGTTTTGGGGGGGTTTGCATGCCTCTGCCAGCACAGACCCTTCCTCCCATTCTGCTGGGCACCCCCAAAGTGGCAACTAGGAGCCCAGGGGTGAGTCGGTGAGAGCAATCCCTACCTGTAGGCAGCTGGAGGCATGGCTCATCAGGCACTTTATGGATACAGGTGAATAGTGGAGGCGCCGAGGAGCATCCCGTGGTACCCAGCTCCCAGACAGAGCCCTGGCCCCACGCTGATGGTGGCTCCAGTGGTGATGCAAACTGCAGACGGGGACCCACGGATGCTCACGGGGCGATGGGAAAAGCAAAGCTTCCCTTGGGAGAGCAACAAGCTCCTACGCAATGAGTAACCACAGCATCCTGACGTCTGCACCAGCATCCGACAGGCACCAGGGTGGCTGATAAAATACACCTGGGTCTAGGAGGGTCCATCCATCAACAAAACCTCCCGGTCAACCGACACGGGAGACTGACGAGGGGTCTGAGAGAATTACTGGGGATGTCTGACTTTGCTCCACAGCCTGGAGAGCATCAATCAGCTGCGCTGGCAGCTCCTGCGCCGCTTCCAGGTCAGAAGCGTGATTCATTGGCGACAGGAATCCCAAGGACCGCAGGATAACGCACCAAACCATCACTGCTGCTTCTTCTTGCCCCTCCCCGAGACACCCAGGCTGCTGTAAGGAAAGTGGAGGTGGCAGCGGAGCCACAAGCTTCCGGCTCCTCCCGCCCCAACTTGCAGGTGGAGGCTGGTGTCCTACCCCCCACTGCCAATGGACAAGCAACATCCCAACGGCCGTGCAAAACCAGGGCACGCAGTCCCTGCCTTGAACGCTTACAGGAGATGGACTCCTAGACGTACAAGGCTCCAGCAAGACCATGCGCTGCCTACCTTCTCCAGGGCCATCTCCCACCGAGGAACCCGACGTGCCATTGCTTTATGGAAGCACTAGAGCCCATACAGAGGCGGGCAGAGCTCCTGTCCCCCAGGCAGGGTGACAACTGAAGACACTCACCCTGGCTGAAGTGCTGCCTTCTGGGCAGGTACTGGCGTAAGGAGGTCCTTGCCCCTCTGCCAGAAAGAGCTTGCTCTTAATTCAAATGTTTGGGGCAAATTACTGTTGCTCCTCTAGTAAAACCAAGACCTTCTGCCCCCGTGCAGAGGTAGGAGGTTGACTTGCCCCTGGGAACCTGCTCTCCACGGGGAGTTTAAGTGCCCTGGCACTACACCAGAGGTGAGAACATAGGAAAATCTCACCATACATTGAGAAAAAAAGTAATACTGTTACCCCCAGGTTATACACTGGGAGCAGAGGAGCAAGACACTTGTCCAGCAGATGCATGTCAGAGCCAGGAACTGAACCCCTATCTCTAGCTGTGGTTCAACAGGCTCACTATTGCCAACTGGACTTGCTATCGCTTCCTCCAAACCTTGTCCTTTTCTTTTTTCTTGCTTATGGCCTAATCCAGGCTGGTCTACCCGCACCCCACCTTCTCAGCACCAGACAAGCGTATTTAACAGCAGACCCTCCTTCTCCTCTGCACATATTCCCATCTGAGCAGGCAGAAAACACAGGGTTAAGCTACACTGTACTTCCATTTGACAACCAAAACCTGGCATGCCATCAGATGGTATTCAGGTGGAACCAATTACACAGGGGAAAGGAAGGAGGTGGAACCCCCATCCAAGGAGCTCTTGGTCTGCAGCTTTGAAAGCCAGCCGCTTTTGTCTGTCCTTTCAGAGTTTCCTGGCCCTGTCTCCACTGCAAAGGTGTTGTGCAACCCGAGCATTTTGCAACCACCGCCTGACTCGGCCACAGAGCCCAGGGCTCTGAGGTTGACCCTGTCCCACCATGCCTGGAGCAGCTCTGGCCTCCTGCCCACCTGCGCTCCCAAGCCCACGCTGAGGCTTCCTTTACTCCCGACACACTAAAGCTTGGTTTAAAGTCGCAGGTCAAGCTCTGCGGGATGGGCTGAGAAAGCAGTTACAGTGATGCCGCAGACGGGACTTCCATTGCCTCAGGTAAGTCCATGCCCTCAGATCGCTCCAGACCCAAACCCATCACTTACAACGCTGGTCTCAGTCCTGGATCACCACCACTGGTGTAAATCCAGAGTGTCTCCTTCAGAGCACTCCAGACTTGCCTGGCAAAGGCTGGAGAACTCCAGCAACATCTCCTCAAACCTTGGCTAACACCAGCCAGCACCATTAAGAGAGAGCTGGAGAGGAACCAAGCCTGAACCAAGTCTCAAAGCCTGGGTCTAGGTCAAGTCAAAGACAAGGACAGCACAAAGCAAATTGTCACGTGAGTGTCAGCCACCCATATTTAACCTAATTATGCCACAATACCAGATGAAAGCACCTCGGGCAAGATCACCACGTTACTCCTCCAGGAAACATTTTGCCCCATTTCAGCACGAGGAACAAAATGCCTTTGTGGGGACGGGTCGGGGAATGCTGTGTCCTGCAGGGTGCTGCTGGATTAAGCCCCTGCCCAGATAAACACCTCCAAGTACGAGGGAGAATTTAAAAATATTAACACTAAAACCTAAACAAACAGTAACAGTTTGAGGGCTTTGCTTTGCAATAAAAAATTAATGGACATATTGATTGACTCAAGGGGCTGGGACAAAGGCTGACAGACGTGTTTATTTTTTAGCATCTGTCTGTGGACTTACTGTGTGTGTCCCCGAGCAAATATTGCATTAAGGAAGCTTATGAGCTAAAACATCAAGCATGGTCAGGTCATTTCCAGCTCAGCCCACAGGTCGTCTGAACACGCTGCCACCAAAATACGTTAGCAGGAGTCGCGACAACTTAACTTTTAGGACTAGACTGGGCTGAAAATGTGTTCAGATGCCTCTGCAAAGCTACTCAGCCTTAGAAATATGTGTTGACCCCGCTGCGATGCTCGGGGAAAAGGTTCCCTGAATACGGACTCTATAAACCTTGCAGCTTAGAGCAAGACGATGTGAGCGAGCTGCCCCCGGTGCCACGAAAAGCAGCTACTGTGGGATGCCGGGAAGGACCGGACCGGGCAAGGGCTGCCACGCCGGGACTTACGGCAGGGGATGCCCCGGCAAAGCGAGTGGCAGAGATGGAGGAGGGACGTGGTCTTCCAGCCAAAGACCAGGGTGAAGTGTAGGGCTGCTGGCAGACCCACAACTGCTCCTCTCCCAGCGCTGCTAAATTCCGGAGAATTTAGGAAAAACCTCAGCAGTGCAGCAGCCCGGGCACTGCTGAGTAATTCAGCTGTTGTCTGGGTTTTAGCACCTTGTGCTAATACTTGGGGATCCCGTGGGGCAAGAGGTGGGTCGCTACTTCTGCTAAGAGATAAGTGTACACCAAAAGGCTCAAAGAAGCACAAAAGAGTTTTTGAAGTGTCCTTCAAGACCTAGTGCTTCTTGTGGAGCTTCAGCCACTGTCAATGATTAACCTGCTGCACCCACCAGACCTCCTTGCTTCCAGCTCTCGACGCGAGGAAGCAGATCCCTTCTGAAGCCACCACTTCCCACTGCCTCCCCAGCATGCAAAGCCTCTGAAGCACCAGGCATGAAAAAACTACATGGAGGGACCAAAAAACCAAAATCCCTGGAGAGGTTTAACAGAGTAATTGCAAATACATTTATGACTCTTCTCACTCTGTCTCCTTGTTAAGCCTTTCCCATGCAGCTTGGTCACCCTGTAACAGCTCTCCTCCACATCACAGGGACCTGGTGCTCGGAGAAGCTGAACTTCACACAGTCCCATAGCATCAAGAGCTGGGGTTTCAAAGACAGGGGAAAGGATGGGCATGATGTTCAGAGGCGGTGGAGAAGTCTCCTGGGCTGCATCACCAGCAGCGTGGCCAGCAGGTCAAGGGAGGTGATTCTGCCCCTCTACTCTGCTCTCCTGAGACTCTACCTGGAGTACTGTGTCCAGCTTTGGAGCCTTCAACGTAAGGATATCGACCTGCTGCAGCAGGTCCAGAGGAGGCCACAAAGATGACCCGAGGGCTTCTCCCATGAAGACAGGCTGAGAGAGTTGGGGGTGTTCGTCTTGGAGAAGAGAAGGCTCCAGGGAGACCTTATAGTGGCCTTTCAGTATTTAAAGAGGCTACAGAAAAGATGGGGACAAACTTTTTAGCAGGGCCTGTTGCAACAGGACAAGAGGTAACGGATTTAAACTAAAAGAGGGAAGAGTCAGACTAGATATAAGGAAGAAATTTTTTACGCTGAGGGTGGTGAAACACTGGCCCAGGTTGCCCAGAGAGGTGGGAGATGCCCCATCCCTGGTAACATTCAAGATCAGCTTGGATGGGGCTCTGAGCAACTTGGTCTAGTTGAAGATGTCCCTGCCCATGGCAGGGGGTTGGACTAGATGGCCTTTAAAGGTCCCTTCCCACCCAAACCATTCCATGATTCTGTGATTCTAAGCTGAGACCCTTCTGCTAAGTCCCCACGTGGCAGAGCAGGCAGTGCTGCCCGCAGGGATGGACGCTGGAGAGGCAGGGACCCGGGTGCTCAGCAATAAACCCAGCACCGCATTTCGTATCATTGTCGATTTGAAACACCACCTAAAAAAAGCGCTTATTACAGGAGAGGGAAAACCCCAGAAGCCTTAAGTGACCATTTTGAAGCTTTCAGCTATTTAATTGTGGCTTTCCGCACGCTGATAGAGAAGCCAGCACCCTCACCGCAAGAAGCCTCTCCTCCCTGACGTGCTCTCTGCATCCCTTATATCTAGGCAGATGCCAAGCATCTTGGAGAGAGACCTTCTGAACCCTCCAAAGCGAAGGAGAATGTCCAGCCTTGCAGGTGAGATGGTGGCGGCCACCCAAGGTGGCAGCAAGGCAGGCGTGACAGCCCTCCACAGAGGCAGTGAGTGGGCAGAGAAGCTCCTGAACACTGCTGAGAAGATGCTTTGTTCCTCCTCTCCCAAGGATGGCGCGCAAGTATTAACAGCCGCTCTAAAAAGCAGTTCCAGCTGCACTACGTCTCCACACAAAACCAGTGACAAATCTCCAGCCACGGTGCTCTGCAGCGTCTCCCAGTGTCCAAGCCTTGGGCTGGGCTCAGCACCGTCCACCGCTCCCATCAAAGCCTGGCAGGGCCTCTGTAGGGGAAGAGCCACCCAACTCTCCTGGAAAACACTGAGAACTTCGCATCTAAAGCCCCTGATCACCACCAGCTTCACACCTCTATGCACTGGAGATAGAAGGTAACATTTGCAGACAAGCCCTGAAGATGGTGGATCCCAGCTCTGCTTCCAAAAACGACGCCTGTGCTTCGGGGCCCCAATCCCATTTATTCCCAGTAAGTCCCCATGGTCACTTTTGGACTTGCCTCAAGTCTCCCAGTTCACTTTTGGACACGAAGCATCAGCTCCCCGCTTGCTTTAGAAACTCTTGAAAGGCGAACTGCAAATCTAGATGGAGCTACGTGAAATAAAAGGGGCTCCCTTCGATAACACACATTTTTTGCTCTTACAGTTTGGCTGGCTTTCCCTCCTCTCCAGCTGTCAGGTCTTTAAAATCCCACAGGACTAGAGAAAAAAAAAATGAAAAAAAGGCAGGCAGGAAATAAAAAAGCAGGTAGGGGAAAGCAAAAGCAAAAAAAAAAAAAAAAAGTTTTCTATGGCCCAGATGAACTTAGCCCTTCTGCTAACCACGGCAAAGCAACGTTTTCTAGCGGGATGGGGGGGACCGTGCTGTGAAGGGTGGCCGTGGGTGGCCGTCCCCAGCGCTTCCCGTGGGTACTTACTGGTGCTTGTGCTAGTGCCGATGGTGTTGATGGTTGTGGGGACGGAGGAGGAGGAGTAGAGGGGCAGATGGCCGTTCTCGCAGGCCAGGTTTTTGTCCTGCCAGCTGGAAGCGCTGACACTTATGCCCGAGTCTCGAGAGTTTTGCCATCCGTTGAGTTTGTCGTCAGAGTTTTGTCTTTGGTGATAGTAGTGCGTCTGCCCGTAGTCCACCGAATCCGACCGACCTCTGCCCTGGCTGCCGAAGCCACCCGACGTGCGGTCCTCCAGGTGGTTGAGCCACATGGCCAGAGCGCTCCTGTCCTCTAAGGAGGTGGCAGGGTGTATCAAGGCGTAGGACAGCAGCTGCCTGCTCTCCTCAATGTGTTGGTTGTGTTCGATCGAGTGGGCCAGGATTTTAGGCAAGAGTTTCATGTATTCGACTTTTGCCTCGATGTTTCCGGGCTTCAGTAAAGGCAGGTGGGTTAACAATAGGGAAATCACTTTATCCTTGGATTCCTGTTGCCATTGGTTAATGATTCCTGTTGAAGGAATAGGGAAAAAGAAAAAAAAAAAANNAAAAAAAAAAAAAAGAAGATAATTGAGAAATCAGCAAACAGACCTAATAAAGAAATAAATAGACCCTGGCAGGGTAAATACGCGATGCCAGAGGAATGCCTGCGTGCGTGATGCCACTGCGTGAGCATCTCCAGGCTCTCCAGGGTCACCGCTCTCTGAAAACCCCGGTCACGGAAAGGCGTGCCGAATTAGACACCAAGAGTTACCAGACACTTGTGAAAATCACTCAAAAAGCCAAATTACACCCACCTCTATGGCCACGAAGCTCCACTGCTGTTGTCCTAATGTTAATCAAAGTTATGATTCGGCCCAAATTTTCCGTATCGTGGCAGATTACACAAAATACTACACAGAAGCACTTCGTGGATGAATCTAACCTTTTAAAAGCACTGGTTGGAAAACGGAAAAGGTCTGGAACCGGCCCAGGTTGTCCAGAGAAGCTGTGAATGCCCGTCCCTGGAGGGGTTCAAGGCCAGGCTGGACGGGGCTTGGAGCAACCTGGGCTGGTGGGAGGTGTCCCTGCCCAGGGCAGGGGGGTGGAATGAAATGATCATTAAGGTCCCTTCCAACCCAAACCATTCTGTGATTCTAAGATTCAAATGAGCTAACACAGGGAAGAGCCGCAGAGCGCGAAGGGAAGAAGCATCCCAGCAGGAGGGCAATAACCAAACCAGGGTGTTGGTCCATCCACCAGCCCGGCGCGATAACCTGCCCCAAAGGGACGGAGGGAAGGGCTCAGCTGAAGCAGCCACGGAGCTATCGTTCCTCTGATAGCTCATGGCAGATAGGAGAGGTTTTAGAAGGCCAAGGAAAAAAGCAAACGTAGGGTTTAGCTTTAAAAATATGCAAAAGGAAAAGCCAGGGAATTACAAACTGGTCACTTAACTCCAACTCCTGGAAAACTGATGGGACAAATAATGAAACAACCTATTTGTAAGCACTTAGAAGATAACAAGATGATAAGTGACTGCCGACACCGATTTGTCAAGAACAATTTAATTTCCTTCTGCGACAGAGTAACTGGCCTGTGAATAGCTGGAGAAGCAGTCGGAGCCGTACATCTTGATATTCATTAGGTGCTGCCGCACACGGCTTCCTCAGCAGCACGCCAGAGAAACATGCTCGGGCGAAACTACTCTAATGTGGGCACACAACTCATCAGAAAACCACATAGAGGGAGTTGTTACTGGTGATTCACCATCAGACTGGGAGGATGTGCTGAGCAAGGAGACTTGTCCCGGCCGTGACACCACGCAGTGTGTCATCGGTGATACGGGTGATGGGATAAAGGTATTCAATGCGCAGGTATCACGCTAGGAGAAATGAAAACACTCCAGAAAATGGGATTAGAAGTCAAACAATGTTGAGACTTAAGAGAAAAGTGAGAAAAACACAGCTGCATTAAGTAGGTGCAAACATCTGGAGGCAGGTGGGAGCAAACCTGGCACCAGGAGGGGAAGAGCCTGGGGTCAGGAAGCATCACAGGTTGAACATCAGTCGAAACGCCGCGTTGCGCACAAAAACTACACCAGCCAGCCTGTCATCTGTCTGAGAGGTGGAAGACTGACGCGGACAAGCTGTTCTCCGTGTCTCCCGGGGGTTGTAGTAATAGGTTTGAATTGCAGCAAAGGCGAATGAGGTCAGACATGAAGAAACTACATCCTACAGGTAGGGCTAGTGACGCGCAGGGAGAGAGGGCCTACGGAGGTTGTGAAATCTCCGTCACTGGAGGTTTTTCCAAACTGCTTATATAAATACCAGTCAAGGATAGCTCAGGATCTACCTAGACAACCCGACTGACGCTTCCCAGCCCCAGGTCAGCCTCCAGCATTTACCAAACCCCTCTATGAAGCCTTCAAACTTTCAATCCCTGTAGCAGGTTGTGCCTAAGGGTGCTGCAACTGAACTGGCTGGTGTAAAAGTACTTTCTTCTCTTTGATTTCAACCCGCTGCCCAAAACTTCACCAAGTGAAATGCCCTGAGTTCTCACGTTATGAAAAAAACCCAAAACTTTATGTTCTCTCTTCCTGTCTGCTGTCTCCTATCCATACTGGAGAGGAAGCTGCTCTAAATCATTGACTAACCCTATATCCTCCGTATATTTTTGAGCTAGGGTAACCAAAGCCACACCAGTGAAATGAAGATCTGGATGTCTATCTGCAGGATCACCCGTCAGGTTTGCTCTTGGGAAGACCCACGCTGCCACCCAGCAGCCAATCCAACCCTTCCACCACCCCACCATCCTGCGACCCAGAAGGCGGCTATTACAGTAGGGCCTTTTCCCAATTCGGGCCAAACCCTGCACGTCGGTTCCTCAACACAACTGCGGTGGTGAGCAGCACTCACCCCTCTAGCTTTGCCTTCCCGGTTTGAAGGCGTGCAACCGTTTTAATAGGAAGCCACTAGATGGCTTGCTGGAAACACCAACGGCTCTCGCTGGAACCTTCTGCAGCGGTATTTACTTCTCCACAGACCCATCCCTCCTCCAGAGCTCCTTCCTGACCCAGCTGCCGGCGTTCCCGAGCCATCTCGTGCTGCTGCGCCGAGAGGCACAAGGGACACAGCTTTGGGGGATCCAGACGCAACCACTTGCCAGGCCCTACCCACCGAGTGGAGGGTATTCTGGACAGAAGCAAACGCAAACCACTTTGGGTCAGCTCTGCTGCTTTGCACAGAATAATTAAACATAGGTACTGGCTGAGAAAGCAAGAGGGAAGCCTTAAAGACCCTTTGCTTTGAGGTGGGACATTGCATGTAAATCCTCCTGTGGATGAAACCACTGGGATGTCCATATGGCACCTGCTTTACCCCACCGGCTGCGGGGGACCTGGCACCGAGGCATAGCTGCAGGCAGGGAGAAATTAGCCCCAAACCCTTAATTTTTCTTTGCAGTGAGTGGGTTCCCATCCGCCCTTGCCAGTGGGAATTAGGGATAATGCCTTCCCTGCGAGAACAGCCTATACAGCTTGGCCTTTGCCTTCCCCTGAAACACTTGGTCTTGGCCACAGACCCGTCTCATTACTATTTCTCGTTGCTATCACTATTTTTTCTCTAAGTCCAGGGAGTGCAGAAGTCAACGTGAGTCCAGATCATTCATTTGTCAAGCTGATAGAGGCAGATTTGTGCTGCAAGGACGACTGTGAACGGCACCAGCTGAGGCTCGACACAAGTCACTGTCCACCACCTCTCCTGCGACCACCTCCGAGCCCCGACGCGGGGACCACCAGCTCCAGGATGCCAGACACGGACACAGCACGATGCTCTTTAGCACGTACTGCGGACAAATTGCTTGGCCAGGCCACCTGATTTTGAAACGCTACTGGTTGCACACACCACCCGCTGCACGCGGGGGACACCTTCCAGACCTCTCTCTTGCACCAAGCGAAGCCTGAGCCTTTGCCCACGAGAGCATCTCCCTGTTTTCCATACGCGGACGTAATTCTGCTGCAGGCAAAGCTTTGTGTCATGCTTAATCTGATTTATCTGTCCCCTCTCTCCCCTGCTTCTTGGCCAGCTGCCTGGGAGGTGAAAACCCGTCTTTTCTCCCCTCCTCCCATAGAGGGATTTCACCCCTTCCCTTATCACCCCCGTGTTCTACCATCGCCGTCGGGGCGATTCGGCAGCGCTTTCAACCCAGCACAGTCAAACCTCAGCCCGGCATCGTCTGCGGGGAGAGGCTGCGGGGTTTTGATGAGGGATGTTGCAGCAGCTTGGATAAAGTGAGAAATCAAAAGATCATTAAAGGAAAGGCACGCAATGCTCTGCTAAAAGAAGCCAGTGCCACTTGTACATAGGAATTATGTAGCAAAATCCATGCAGAAAAAGCAGAGCCCGGTGCAAACTGGGTGCAGGGGAGGAGGAGGAGGAGGAGGATGGGGGAGGCAGGTGGCCGTGGCCGGGCTCCTCTTCCTCACATGGGGGGATTCCAAGCATGAAGGTCACCACCGGAGAAACACAGGATGGTGCCAGAGCTGCTTCTTGGGAAACGTGCCTTGGGCCTCCAAGAGATGTGGGGGTTTGAAATCACAGCCCCAAAGAGATGGAGCATAGATGCAAATGGAGCATCAATGCCCTTCCCTGCCCCGGCCCGGGCAGGAGCCGCTTTCCTTCTCAGCCAGCAGCAGGATGTGCACAATTAAACAAAAAAGGAAAATAATTAGATCCAAAAGAGGTTTGGCTCTCTCCGAGATGGGGCGTAAGGTCAGGCTTAAACCGATCTGCCAGAAAACAAAGGGATCTGGAGAGGGCGGTGTGGGAGGAGGAAAGCTGGAGCTGGGCAGGGGGAGAGGGGCTGGTGACCCCCCCGATGCCCCTTTCCACCCTCTCCCCAAACACAGGAGCTGCCATGTAGCTCCCTATCCGCTGCCAGGTACCCCTGGATATCTGGGATCTCACACCTTAGTGCCAGAACAAGCCCCCCACCCCAGGTCAGCCACGGTTAGGATGTGTCCGGGTTTGGGGTCCCACATCCCAGGGTCCCGGCACGCTGCCTGCGGTGGTGTATGGGGTTGCAGGCCCTAATGACATTACCGCCTCATTAGTTCCCCTGGGTGCTGCTTCAAGGATGCCTGATGCTTTCCATGACAAGGCTTTCGCTGCTCTAAGGGATGCCAGGACTATGGGTATTTGCAGCAGGCACATCTGAGCACAGAGAAAGCCCCAAAGTTAGAAACTCCTCCTTGCTGCTCCGAAACTCCCCAAACTCCCTGTCCTGCCCGCTTCTGTTAATGCACCGACATCTCCCTTTTGGAGATGAGCTAAAATAACAACTGCCCATGAGCACCCTAAGGAGCCAGCTCCCACCCAGGCCCTGTGACCCTGGTACTGGGAAGGGATGGGACCTGCCCGTGCGCCCGAAGCAGAAAATCCCAATTGTCATCACGGGACTCTCTTTCTTGGATGAGAAGCTCAATGAAGGTGGGATGTGGAACTACTTTCTAGCACAGGATTATTTAACCAATGCGATTTTGCTGCTAGACAGCACAGCTGATGCCTGGGCAGAGTCCCTGCCTATCAACACAGCACCGTATATAGTCAGGTCCTGCTTCCAAGGCTGAAACCTGTGCAATGAACAGGTCCAATGCTATCCCCAAATGCTTTCCTTGAGAAAGAGGTGATGTTTGTCAATTTAATAAGCGCTCATTGGATTTCTCTATCGCAAATCTGCTTCATCACTTCTGGATCCCTGCAAACTGTTAACTGCCTTCATGTCCGGTGGCGACGGCTCCACCTCTAATGCCGCACTGCGTGAAGGACCTTCTTGCTTTTACTTTGAACCTGCCTCCTGATAGACGCCTGGGTTATTTCAACCGCCAGTGAGGCACGTGGAGCTCCTGAAGCTGTTAATGATGGACAGGGAACAGTCGCAGTTGTCCGAAGGTAAAGCCAGCCTGGATGGACAAAGGCAGGGATACACAGTCCCTGTGGACACCTGCAAAAACCAACGCATGCAGCACGCTGGTGCCTGCATTTAGAAACCCTGAAGTACCTAACTGCTTGGTATTTTCTTTTATTTTTGATTTTTTGCAAACAGACCTCGAAAACACGGACCCTGCCCGGAGGGACGGCCCAGGGCAGCTTGAACAGGCACATGAACACATGTGTCTCACCAGGTGAGATGCCTCCAAGGAACAACGGCAAAGCGTGCTACCTCTCAAGCGCTTAAAACAAACCCCAAAACAACCAACCCCAACCACGATAAACCTTTTCATTTTGAAAGCAGAAATTGGGTTATCCTCCCGTTGTCATGTACGACATCACATTTCACACGTGAGGTAGACAAATATGTTGACTGGGGCTTTGACGAAGCGGGAAAGATGACCGAGGTGTAATTTATGAGCTAGACAACAGCTTATCATGAGTAACCAGCACAACAGTGAAAGACTGGAAGTGCTTTAAAAACTGCCCAAGGATTTTCCAACTGACAAAGAGTACCTTCAAACAGCAGGCTTGGTGTCATCACTCCACCATGGTAAGTCAGTGCATTTAAGGGCTCCAGTTGTCAATAAACTGCTCTTAAATTACTGTTTTATTATACCCTTGTTTTCAGTTTAACAATATGTTCAATTAAAAGTTCTCAAAAGCCCATTCAGATAATTTGCCCCAGCCAGAAATGACTTAGAGTTAGATGCGCACATCTGAAGGGCACCCACTAAACAGAGCACCTTCACAGCAGGGCTGAATGGACTGGCACTCTCAGATGTCCTCGGGGAGAAAAAAACAAGAGTTTGCACCAAAAATTTAGGTTGGGATCCCTGATCTTGCAAAGTAACATGCTGCAGCATTAGGGACTGAAGAACCGGGTGCTCCTGGCCGGCAACCAAGTCCTAGGGATGGACGACTCCGAGGTTTTCGTGTCTTGGATGGCCAACGGCGAAGCAGAAATCCAATCCGTGCTTAGGCAGCTTGCAAGTGCTTCAAGCGAGCCTGAAATCAGCTGCCCCGGTGCAAGCGATGGTTGTTTCTGGGTTTGCAGGAAGGTTTTGCCGGAGGCCTTCCTCAGCAGCTCCCTGAAGAGGATCCCATTGTTCGCCGTTTCCTGGATTACTGATAGAGCACCACCTCTGGGCGATGGGCAGAGCTTTGTGGAGGCACCCACTTTTTAGCCAGGGGCAGAAAAATCAGCGCCCGGACTCCTCCTGCTGCATAAAGACCCAGCAGCACATCACTACCCACCAGCTCCTCTATACATGCATGCAAGAGGCTGCGCTTCCATCGAAATCACCAAAATCTGCAGCAACCGAGGTGAGCGCTGGTATCTAACACCCATTACAGCTGCATGAGTGTCTTCATCATTTCAGGCCAAAAGGGAGTCAAAAAACCTGACCCTTGCATATGAACACAGCCCAACAACCTCTGTTTGGCCAAAATGTCATCTCCCAGTGAATGTCCACCGAGAGATCAGCCCCAACCCTACATCTACTGGCTATTTGTTCCAATGTCTTCCAACCACTTCAGTTTGTCTTCATTTCCAGTTGAACTTATCTGGTTTAAGCCTGAATTTATCTGACTTCAGGATAAGTTTTGTTCGGAATTAAAGAGCTCCCTGGTGTCCCATGTTTTCTCAAGTGAAGGTACGCAGGACTCTGCACTCAAGTCACCTTCCCCTTTTGTTTCTGGTAAGCTTAGTAGAAGCTAAATGTCCCGTCTCTAACAGGTCGCAGATCTCTGCTCATTAATCCCGAGCCCACGGTAACACTTCTGCTGGCTCTATGACTTCCAGCACCCACGTGAATCGAGTCTTACACGGGTTGGTGGAAAGCATGAGTCGGGTGGAGAGACCATACCCCACCTCACACAGGGTGGTCTGCAGCCAAGTTAAAGCAGAAGAGCAAAAAATGAAGAGATTTCAGCCACAAGTCTGAATTGGCACTGAGCGTATCGACCAAGGGCAGGTTGCTGCTAGTCCCAGTCTTCCTGCAACTGGATTTACTGGTCTGTGAAATGGCCCAGCTCCCCACCACCCATCACACAAACCTCCTCTCCGATGCTACAGACGCGAACCTCTGCCCTGGCTCCTGCCGCAGCAGCAGCTCAACTGAAGGTGAACCGCAGCGTGTTTCCAGGCGAAGGGATTTAAATTATTATTTGCAGTAGTTCGCACCTGCCCGCCGACCCATTCACAATACTTTGTTTGGGTGAATTCCCATCATTCTCTTCCTAAATCAGCCTCACTCAAAAGACCAGCACTGAAGAAAACAAAGTGAGAACCCCGTTGGAAACCCTCTCTGTACCCCACCCAGAGCACATCAATACCCTCCCCGTTAAACCTGGCAGCCTTCCCCCTCCACGAGACGCCGAGTAATAAGAATTTCAGCATGTGCCTTTTCGCTATTGCAACCGACGCTAATGAATAGAAAGAAATCTCGACGAGAGAGGTTATTGCAGACCTGCCAATTGCACAAGACGGAGATGCAAGCTGACATTGAAACGCCAGTCAACCTGAATCCTGCTCCTCGTCTCATCCAAATCAATGCAAAACCGCTGCTAACTCAGCCAAGAAGACACCGTGATGTCTCTAAGCACGTCTACGACCCGGGAGGCTGCAGCGCGGTGTGTAAACCTCATCAGCCTCCCCCTGCTACGTTCGAACGGGCTTGAATTTATGCCTGCGCTAGAGCTGACCTCAGCGTGGAGCGGGAGGACCTAATCCTATACGTCTGGAGGCAACGGGAGCCGTGCCAAAGAGCATCAGCGCCTGCTGGATCCGGCACCCGTGGCTTCCTGGCACCTCACGCGTCTCCGTGCTGCAGCGGCCGGGAGAGGCCCGCTCTGCATCCCGGGGACTGCTTCCTCCCAGGTCCTTGAAACCGCTCATCCCAGCGGATAAAGCAGGATTTGAGAGAGGTAAAACCAAGAAAACCTCACAACTGGTGTTTGCTTTCACTCCCTCCCTTGCAGGTCTAACAGCCCAACCTCTTTTCCTGGAACAAGCCTTGGCTAGAGCAGGGAAAAGCCAGAAGGTCTGCAAACCAGACCTGGACACCAGGAGGGTTTGGGGACTGCTATTTGTGGCAATCGGGGCTCTGCGCTTTCCCGCCCTGAGCACCCACCCCGACAGGTATGAACCTCTGGGTCCAAGGTGGCTGCATGGCTCAGTGCTACCCCAGCATCTTTGGTCTATAAAGAGATATAAAAAGGCAATTCCTCAATTCCCCCTTTCCCTAGCTGGTCTGCTTCTGTGCAGACTTAAGTGCAGATGACCTCTTTGAAGGACAGGACCTTTTGTTCACCAACACCCATAAGGAGAGGACAGACAGACAGCAATCTGAGCCTCGTATCACACAAGGCGCGTGCACAACCTCCTTTCTCCATCACCCACGACCCACCTTGCACCCCGGCTCCGCGATGGTGCCAAGGAGCACCAGCGCTTGACGGAAAATTTGCCGGTGATGTGCTGCAACCTATCGGTTCACATGGTGCTGGCTCTCCTCCGTGTTTCCAGCAGCTACATCACATTCTAAGAGGCTAAAAATACATGAAGTACTTTCCTAATGTTTCTTTTACACCCGAGCGGTTGCTGCAGAGAAGCTCCGAGCAGGAGGGGAGGTGAACAGACTGGTGTGTATGCAGGGAAGGGATGCCATAAAAATGGATGCCATAAAAATGGAGCAATAGGGACAGCATGTCCTGCAAAAGGAGGTGGCCAGGGATGTCCCCACTGCAGGCAATACTGGTTCATGGAAAAACAAAGACAAGAGCCGTCCAGCCATCAAAAGCAAAGCATTTCTGATTATACTGCAGGACTCAGCACTGATAGGAGCACAGAGGACTTCAGGAAGGAGCATCTTCTCCATCTTTAACGACCGAGATTAAGAAGCTCCGTGTAAATTAATTACGCAATATCCCTTTGACTTGTTAAATGTAATGGTGCAAATTTCACCACTGAAAACAGTTCTGTCCAAAAGACACGACCTTCTTGCAACCGCCCCCAACATCCCCCTGCGCGCAACGGGCCAGTTCTTCAACACCCATTGCCAAGGCAGCATGGACGGGTTTGCCGGCACAGCTGGGTTGCAAGACGAATGTTGGCCATCGTTGGCCTACTTTTTGTGCTTTTTGAAAGGTGCTGAAAGTGCTCCGAAACAAATCAGAGAATCATAGAATAGTTTGGCTTGGAAGGGACCTTTAAAGGCCATCAGAAGCAGAAAAAAATGGGAGATCCCTCAACAAAACATCCCTTAATTCACCCTGAGAGCCACCAGGACAGACTAGCTCGGCTCTACCGTGCTGCAGAGTGAGTAGAAAGAAAAAAGATTTTCACATTTTTGAGACTATTTTCCCCCTCTACCTTTGCGAGCTTGCCAGAGCTCCAGTTATTAGGAGGCTGTTTGTACAAACCCAGAAGCAATATATTTTTAGCACTGGAGATTCGCATGGCACGATCATTAAGTGTGCTTCTGCCGACAGCAACAAGAGCAGGGATTTTTCCTTCTCTAAATTGGCTGCAGCCACTACAGTTTTCAGACCAAAGCAGACTTTCAGGAAATTCAGAAGGAGCGGGAGTCTTTTTCCATGACATACATAATACCAAGTTGAAGTACACTCCATTTTCATACCGTGCATCCGATGGGAGGTTTTATGGATTTGTTTTCTAGGCTGTATCTGTTGCACACTTTTGCTACGGAGAGTAATACCATGTATTATCACAACACTCCCTAGCAACATGACTTTTAATTTCGTGCAGAGCTTTGCAACGTTGAGAGCATCTCACTGACTCACAGCAAAGACAACACGCTGGGAAAACTTACCGAAAACCCCACAGGTGCCAAGGGAACCTACACCCAATGTGCAACAGTGTTTGAGCTCCTCAACGCAACGTGGCCAGCACTGGTGTGGAAAACACCTTGGGGAAGATGAATTCGCTTCACCGATTTTAGAAGCCGCGGTCCAGCCAGCATGGTCTCACAAAGTGATGACTACACTGATGACGGCAGTGCCAACGGGTGTGAAACAAGAGTGAAAATCCCACAAGTTCTGTCCGAGTGGTCGGCGCTTGGACGGAAAAACGTGGGAAACGGTTCAGTGTGAGAAATAAGAGCTCAGAGCCAGATGGGGCATCAGCAAGGATGAGGTACCACCTCCTCCCTTCTCACCCAAAGGCCAGAAGGAGGACAGACGCTTGGGTAGACAAACCAACCAACCTCCTACAAAAGCTGTCCTGAAGAGTGAAGCCAGTCTGACACTGGACAAGGACTCACAGCACCAGTTTCTCCTCACCCGCTGGAGCACACAAGCTCCCGGGCATCAGGGGCATCATGCTCCCAAACCTCAGATGGGGAAGATGGTCGTTTGAAAGTGCAGGAAACTAGTGCCTGGGTCCCACCTGACAACAGCAAGCATGCAAAACTACAAAAGCACCATCAATGGCATGGACACCACCAGGTGAGGTGTTTCTCCACCTTCACCCACTGGTGCGGGAGAGCAGCAGAAGGCTGGAGCACCATCCACGCAGGGTGGGTGGAAGAAAGCTATTGTGGCAGAAATGATACCAAAATGCTGCCCCTTTTGGACAGCGGAGCGGAGGGGAATCCATCAGCCCTTGTGCATGCAACGAGGAGACAGAAATATCAGAGCAGCCGTGCCAGGTCTGATGGACAAAGATATCCCGAGGAGGACCTGGGTCAAGTGGCTTTTGTTGGCTGCCATGCAAAGTTAGCTGAGCTTAGCCGGCCCGCAGAGGCAGCTTAGCCCACGGCAATGGGATGGGTCAGCGAGGATTAAAAGTCTAATTAAACAGGGGGTTGCAGATTGCTTCCAGAAGTCCCATCACTTCTTGGAGCTGGTGAGCTCAGCAACGGCAAAACGCTGCTGGTGTTGCTGCTGCTGGGACACGGGGGTACAGGTGGGAAATGAGTTCACTGCCCGCTTTCACTTATGTTGCTCATATGCTGCCGCACGCCCTCAAATCCTGATTTTCAGTAGAATTTCCTAAGACGCAAGAAGCCAAAGAAATAAAATATGCGATTTCTGTATCTCTTCTCTGAGCCTAATCCACAAAAAAAGCCCAAATCTTCCTTGCTTTCGGCGAGGAGACTACAGGCACAACCGCAGGCACGGAGGAAATACTCCTCTGACTTCTTAATTTCAATTGCAAAAAGCCTTTTAGCAAAAGCTCAATTGAAATGCAGAGAAGTTTCTTCAAAGGCTAAGAAAGAAATAAAATTATCTGAACGTCATAACTATGTTGCCTAACATGGATAAAGGATTTAGAAGGGGGGGAAAAAAATACTCCTAAAAATAAGTTATGAAGGGTATGTAAGGTATTGATATACAGCACATGGTTTAAACTGTTAATCATTGAACAGATTCCAGTGTAAAAATAAAGAGACTGAAGCTGCACATAATGGAGGAGTTGCTCTATTTATAAACTTCTCTGTGCAAAGGGCAGGCGAGGGCCGGGACGAGCAGGCAGCGGAGGCAGAAGGGCCACTGCTAGGGAGCCTCTATTTTGAGGGAAAATAAACGGATTTTT
>VWZL01001666.1:0-17228 GCA_013396915.1 Stercorarius parasiticus
CTTTCAGGAATCTAATCTTGCTTTTCAACAGCTAACTCTGTAGCTGTCAGGTTTTGACGATAATGAATTTAGATGGCAATTGGTACCTTGGTCAAAAAGGGACAAAAATTGTTGAGAGGAGCCAGTTCTGATGAGCGCTGTGTGAAAGATGGGAAAGGTCTTAGGCCATTAGTGATGACTGGTGCTGCAGGAGAAGCATATAAATGATGTACTGAAGTAATAGATTAGAGCACAATATGAAGCCCCTCTAGACCTGAGAAATACATCACCAATCAAATTTCTTTTGAAGGTCTTCTCTTCACCTAGCAAGGAGGACTTGATGGGAATCCCTGTCAAGTCTCCACTTGATATACAGTGCTTAAATGTTGCTGGATGTTTTAATTTGCAGACATTATCAGGCTGGGAGTGGCAATGTTTTGGCTGCGAGGGGGAAGGAAAGCCTGTTATTGATATTTGGCTCTTTTAAGTTGGGAGCATAGGTTGTTTTGATTTGGTTTACTTTAGAAGAATAGTTTGGAGATATTTAGAGAAGCACAACACAAGGTCGTGATCAATTTCAACGCAATTATTTTATGATTTAAGACAGCAGGAGAGCCTAGTGTGCAACCCATTTTACTTTGCTTTCTTGAATAAAAATGAACTGTTGAGGAGCACAGGCTGAAGTTTCTGATGGCTCCTGTAAATCATCTCAGCTGTCAATGGCACATGGCAGCTTTCAAAGGAGAATATAATTTGTTTTTTGCACTTAACTATTAAAATAAAGTCCTACAGGTGCTGAGTGGAACCTGTCCTGAAGCATTTATATGCCCTTTCTCAGTGATATCATCATCCATGCTGCCTTCTTACGTGGATTTAGAACTAGGAGAAAGGGAATACTTATTCTATCTTGATCTAACTTCCTAGCTTATCAGGGCCAGGTGGGTGGACTTTGCCCAACCAACACACTTGATGCAGTCAATGGGGCATCTTCACTTGCCAAATGGACACGACTTAGGTGCTTGGGAAATGTGGCAGAGGGGTAACAATGCCCCACTTCTGAAGTCAGTATGGAATTCAGATACTGCGCGATATTTTCCAGATCCCTGTCGTAAGGTCTAACAGTTATTTTCTGTCCGTCTTCCTGTTCACATCAGAAGTTCTCCCCTTCTTGATTCGTGTGATTTTAGGAGTTAACTTAGTTCAGTCCTACCATCACGCTGGCAGGAACAGGCGTTCATTGCCCTTCCTCACTTGGGTTTGGATTTACCTGTTTTCTTGTGGGCTAGCATGTTCTGTCAATGTGTTGGGTATCCCAGCTACCTATGTATTAACATATAGCGTCCAAATACTATACCGGCTTTGCTGCTTTAGGCATATTTGAACTAAATGTATTATTTAGCCGATAAGTTTCACTTCATGTCTGCTTCAACCTGCATTAGATTTTATTGCATTAAGACCACTGGCTTTCATGAAATCAGACGAAGCCGGTGTCTTGTTTTTGGTGTGTTAGATAATCTGAGGAATTTAGGCTATTTAAGAAATTTATACAGCATAGCCAACTGTATCTTGTGCACAGAATAACGCACAGTAGAAAATGAGGTGCAATTTGGGACAGAAATTATTCATATTTTCTGTAAGAAAGGAACATAGAAAAATCCCGCTTTTAAGTTCTTCCTTTGAGTTTACCATCCTTCTGTCTTCATCCCATTTTGTCTGTCTTACACAATGATATCATTGGAACAATATAACATTAAATCTGAAGAAGGGTAAGGATTTATACCTTCCATTATGGCTCCCTTAATATTTTCACTTTTTGTGCTTTCTAACCAGGTATCATCTTTAAAGAGCTATGTTGTAGATGGGTTAAGGAATCAGTAAAGACATTGGGGCATAATCTGAGCAAACGTGTACTTTCTATCTGGTCGTTCTGTCACTACAGAGCCAAAAGAGAGAGGTTTGGGCTATGAATCAATGGAAATATGATCTGGATGTTTAACAGGGGAAAAAAAAAATAGAAAAGATGATCTTGTCTCAGTAGATGTGTTTCTTTCAGTAGGAGCTGTAAGCCTCCAGCTGTCCTCTGGCCTCAATTTTATTTAAGTCAAAAAACAGTTTGAGCAACATATGTTGATTGCAGTAATGACTGGTCAGAATGCCTTTAACCTGATTTTATGTGGGGTTTTATGCCCTCAAGAATTTTATTACAAACGTAACATCTGTGTAGACCAACTCACAGTACAGGAGCGCGTTTCTGCCTTTTTTGCGGCTGGTAGAGCAATACAGCTTCAGAAGTTTCCAGTGCAGGCTAAGATGAGTCTAAATCCTCCTTCAGTAACGGGGAAATTCGTGCGTTTCTTGAACCTACCATTCACTGTTAATGGCCCACAGTTNTAGGTTGTTTTGATTTGGTTTACTTTAGAAGAATAGTTTGGAGATATTTAGAGAAGCACAACACAAGGTCGTGATCAATTTCAACGCAATTATTTTATGATTTAAGACAGCAGGAGAGCCTAGTGTGCAACCCATTTTACTTTGCTTTCTTGAATAAAAATGAACTGTTGAGGAGCACAGGCTGAAGTTTCTGATGGCTCCTGTAAATCATCTCAGCTGTCAATGGCACATGGCAGCTTTCAAAGGAGAATATAATTTGTTTTTTGCACTTAACTATTAAAATAAAGTCCTACAGGTGCTGAGTGGAACCTGTCCTGAAGCATTTATATGCCCTTTCTCAGTGATATCATCATCCATGCTGCCTTCTTACGTGGATTTAGAACTAGGAGAAAGGGAATACTTATTCTATCTTGATCTAACTTCCTAGCTTATCAGGGCCAGGTGGGTGGACTTTGCCCAACCAACACACTTGATGCAGTCAATGGGGCATCTTCACTTGCCAAATGGACACGACTTAGGTGCTTGGGAAATGTGGCAGAGGGGTAACAATGCCCCACTTCTGAAGTCAGTATGGAATTCAGATACTGCGCGATATTTTCCAGATCCCTGTCGTAAGGTCTAACAGTTATTTTCTGTCCGTCTTCCTGTTCACATCAGAAGTTCTCCCCTTCTTGATTCGTGTGATTTTAGGAGTTAACTTAGTTCAGTCCTACCATCACGCTGGCAGGAACAGGCGTTCATTGCCCTTCCTCACTTGGGTTTGGATTTACCTGTTTTCTTGTGGGCTAGCATGTTCTGTCAATGTGTTGGGTATCCCAGCTACCTATGTATTAACATATAGCGTCCAAATACTATACCGGCTTTGCTGCTTTAGGCATATTTGAACTAAATGTATTATTTAGCCGATAAGTTTCACTTCATGTCTGCTTCAACCTGCATTAGATTTTATTGCATTAAGACCACTGGCTTTCATGAAATCAGACGAAGCCGGTGTCTTGTTTTTGGTGTGTTAGATAATCTGAGGAATTTAGGCTATTTAAGAAATTTATACAGCATAGCCAACTGTATCTTGTGCACAGAATAACGCACAGTAGAAAATGAGGTGCAATTTGGGACAGAAATTATTCATATTTTCTGTAAGAAAGGAACATAGAAAAATCCCGCTTTTAAGTTCTTCCTTTGAGTTTACCATCCTTCTGTCTTCATCCCATTTTGTCTGTCTTACACAATGATATCATTGGAACAATATAACATTAAATCTGAAGAAGGGTAAGGATTTATACCTTCCATTATGGCTCCCTTAATATTTTCACTTTTTGTGCTTTCTAACCAGGTATCATCTTTAAAGAGCTATGTTGTAGATGGGTTAAGGAATCAGTAAAGACATTGGGGCATAATCTGAGCAAACGTGTACTTTCTATCTGGTCGTTCTGTCACTACAGAGCCAAAAGAGAGAGGTTTGGGCTATGAATCAATGGAAATATGATCTGGATGTTTAACAGGGGAAAAAAAAAATAGAAAAGATGATCTTGTCTCAGTAGATGTGTTTCTTTCAGTAGGAGCTGTAAGCCTCCAGCTGTCCTCTGGCCTCAATTTTATTTAAGTCAAAAAACAGTTTGAGCAACATATGTTGATTGCAGTAATGACTGGTCAGAATGCCTTTAACCTGATTTTATGTGGGGTTTTATGCCCTCAAGAATTTTATTACAAACGTAACATCTGTGTAGACCAACTCACAGTACAGGAGCGCGTTTCTGCCTTTTTTGCGGCTGGTAGAGCAATACAGCTTCAGAAGTTTCCAGTGCAGGCTAAGATGAGTCTAAATCCTCCTTCAGTAACGGGGAAATTCGTGCGTTTCTTGAACCTACCATTCACTGTTAATGGCCCACAGTTTCCTAAAGAACGAGTAATGAGCTGACGGGTTTGGTGGCAAAGATGTTGTATTTAGAAGGCTTTCTTTAGAGAAATCTTTTTTTTCTGGTCAAGTCAAATCAAGCTTGCTGTGAATAGCAAGAAGTTTGATCTAGGAGCTGGTTTACTCTTTTATTCATAAAGTGCTTGCTTCGGGGATGTTTCAGAACACAGATGTGAGACTGAGAATAATCTATACGTGTTATTTAACATTGGTTTAAAATCTTTTCTTGATTGCATAAGTTATATGACTAGTTTCGCCTTTTATTAGCAGCTGTCATTTTTTTCTTTCGCATATAGTCTAGGTAATATCACATCTGTATAAATCAATATAATAATGACATTATGTATGTATATTATTATTTCACCATTGCTCTCTAGGGCATAGTTATGTCAGTCATATTTTATAGAGACTTTCTGTAGACTGTTACAATCATTACAATCTGTTCTGTGAAAAAAGCCTGCAAATCAGCATTTTCTTGGTATTTCAAGTAGTAACGGTGTCGTATGGGTAAATAGTAACAGAATCTCTGAATAACGTGATCCTATAAGCATTGCAGGAAATAAGGCATGAAGAATATGCAACTAAAATACTGAATACATGAATAAGCTTTGTAGAAGATATTATTGCAAAGGCTTTTTCAAGTCATCTAGCATGAGAGCCACCCATGAATTTATGCCTGTAAATGCAAAAATATTAATATGCACTGGTGTGTTTTGGAAACCTGTCAAATGCGCATTTTGTGCTGTCTTGAATTATTTTGTATTTACATTAAGTAGGCATCAAATTGTGCTTAAATCAAAGATAAATGATTGCTGCTTTGGATGCCTTTTTCTGAGAACTGCCCAAAAAGGAGGATGAAATTGGAAGTTGTGTGTAATCACACTTCACCAATATATAATGATCTAAACCTTAAAATATATAAATCTTTTTTTTGAATGATATGTAGTCAGAATGGACTCTGTAAATATTCCTTCTAGCAAAATTCTTTCATAAATCGGATACAATTTATGCTAACGTTGGTGTGATGAACAACGTTTTGTAGATCTCTTCTCAAATAATTTTCACCCACAATTTTTGCAGAGGCCCCAAACACAAAGAGGACACGAGACAAATAATCTTAGCATTTTTTGCCCCATTTCACATCATTACGTTAATCTATCAAGGCATTGTATGCTGAACACTGTGCCCAAGTTAGTTTAATTGCAGCAATAACTTGTACTGACCTGTACCAGATAGGATCCTTTCCAGATCATGCTATCATCTGTTAAGGCAGGTAATATAACCTAGAACATGTCTGTATGAGTTTTTTATTATTTTATTTTATTTTTTTCCTACGTCCAGTGTTCTACTTAATAATATTATTCCTTTAATGCATTAAAAACTTGCAGATATTTTTTTTTTTCAAAATGTATTGATACTATCCAAACTAATGTGAGAACTTTTAGCCACAATGCTGTTTAATCACTAATTATCACACGCTGTCTCGTTTTCCAGCTTGTGGAAGCATGGCCAAAGCCCAACTAAGAAAGAGGTAACCACCACACCAATTTTGACCTTTTGCACATGATGGTTGCAGCTTTAGGGTAAACTTTGAGGAAAAAGTGAGGGTAAAATCTTGATGAGGTAGTCCACCGGCAGAACAGCTGAAGGATTTCTGAGCATCGGATTTTCTTCTTGCATTTACAGTATTTATTTAGTTGGTTGACCACTACATATCAAATGAGTGTTTTGTTTTCAGAAAGTTCAGACAACACAACTAAGAATCTCTCTCCCAAATGCTTAGAATTAAGTATTTTATTCCCCGAGGTGCTCTAACGGTAGTTACAGAAGGAGCATTACTAATGAGCATATCCATATTTATGTGCATTTGTGTAACACAGTGTTGGTTTTTTTAAATAAATGCGTGAAGTACCAGATGTAGAAGTAGTAATTTGGGCTTTAAATTGTGAGTCATAAGTGTGTAGACCATGGGGGTCTGAGAGGATTCCATGAAGATGGTGTTCATGTCAGATTTTAACCACAGTTACATAAAAGTGAGAAGAGCAGAGATGCCCAATATGAAACTCTTTGGATGCTTCTTTTACAAGCTCCAGAAATTGTAAAATGCAAACTATAGAATAGGTCCTGCCCGCAACTTCTGGAGCCTAACCAGTATGGACATAAGTAGAGAGGATGTCTTGGGACATCAGCAGGAGAAAAAGAAAGGAAGACTATTTGGAGGGAATGGAGAGGAATTGAGCAGCTGGAATTTAATACACTTCTCTGAGAAATGCTGATTATCAAATTTTATTAAGGAATTGCCTTTTTTACTTGGAAGACCATTTGTCTTGACAAGCCCTTTTAAAGAGAGCATGTTAAAAGCACGAGGGAGCTGAACCATTAAGAAAGGATACTGTATGGGAGTGAATGTATGCATTGCTTAATATGGCACCAGTGTGTTCGGTCTTTATTACTATCTCAAAACCACTTTTTCTCTCTCCTTTGGCCATAAGAAATATCCTCCGAATCCTAAGAAAATGAGACTCTAACTGTAGATGTTCAGGAATGAAAACAATAAGCGATTTAGCTTTGCATCCTGCCACACTAGCTAAGTTTTCTTCAACAGTACTTTCTTAAGGCTCCTTCCAAATATTCAGGGTGTTTCTGAGCTTTCATGTAAGGCCTTAAGATGAGTCACAAAACCATAATCAGGACATTTCCAAGGTGCTGGGATTTTCATAAAATTCAGCGTGAATCCTGATCACTTCTTCCATCCAGATCAAGCATTCCATTTCGGCTTCTCACAACACAAAGCTATTTCAGATAGGTCTATTGCTGCTATCGATTATATACATTGTTTTCTTTCCTTGTGTTCATTATAAAATGAAAGGGCTGATGAGAATGTTTGGTATAGATACGGAGCTGCCAGCTTGAAATGTTGAAAAGTGATGGTTGTCAGCAACGAGCTCTAGTTACTTCCCTTAGGATAATTCCACACATCACACTGACAGGGCATTTCTGCTGATGCTCACTCTAAATATTAATGTGCTGCCCTTCCTTCTTGTCATAGCTCCCTCTGATGCTCTGCGTTACTCCTGGGTGTCCATATCTCTTGAAAACGTGCTCTGCCGCTCTTTTCCATTCTCGTGACTTTATTCCTTTGTTGAACAAAATACTTGGCCTTCTGTTTTGGGGAGGATGTCCAAAAGCTTCAGTATTTGCAAACCTGAGTGTTTTCAAAGCTGGTTCTAGAACATGTGTTGTCTGACAGCCAGTAAATGCCCACACCCAAAATTCCTGCACCTCCTGTTCTCCAAAGAATGAATGGAACATAACATAGCAAGGAAATTGGTTAAAGGCTGTAAAAATAGGTGGAAAGTAGCCTCATCTTTTCTACCTTAATTTTTGAATAAAATACAGTACTATACACCTCTTTGGTATATCTTAATTATTTTTCCTAATTCAAAGATAACAATTGGAATAACCACGACAAGTGTGGATCCTTGAACACATACGATTTTTTTCATTGTCAAACATTGCCTCTGCATGCCGCTGTATGTTCCACATTTGCAAAAACTCATGTCATAAAGACAACAACCTTTGGATGTCTGTTAGTTGCGCGAGTCAGTAAATTGTTTATTTTCTCAGTGGAAGTTCACTCACGACATTGAGGAGCTATTTCCTCCTAATTAGTTCCCCAGATTCCTCTTATAAAAAAACAACCTTAGGCTTCAAGGAGTCTGTCTGGGGTCATTATTTTCTTGATAAATGTACTCACCACCACTCCAGATTTCCCAGAAGGGAAGACTGCAGGGTAGAAGAATGTTGTGTTGCACGTTATATTCCATGATTGGTTCAAATTACTCAATTTACCCTGTATTTTCAAAAAACAATCCTAAATCATCAGTCAGCCACATCCTACTTCCAGTGCTGATACCAGACAGTCATTTTCCCTCAGAGCATCATTGAGGCATGAGCTCTCCTCAGCTTGTTTCATACTTTGATGAACTAGATGGCTGCAGGGACTGTACTGAGACTTGAGACATTTCGTTTGAGATGTTGCTACTTGTTCCCCTCGCGGATAGCTCTGGAGGAAAGGAGTGGACAGCACTGATTTTACTCATGCGAGGCAGAGATTATCGACCTGTAAAATTTACCATCATATTTTACCAAACCACTCCGAGATGTCCCCTTGTCAGATAGGTATGCTAATGCAAGGTGCTTTATCTTGTCTAGTTTTTGAAAGAGAACCTACAACCAAACCTAAGATAATGCTGAAGGAGGCTGTCATTTATTTAGCACGTGCTAATGAGACAAGCACTGTTGGCTTGGTCTTTTAGATCAACAAATACTTCCTCAAAAAGAAAAGTATATCCTTCAGTTTAGACTCAAATTTTAGCTCCATCTTGTGCAAATGTGTTCATTTTCACCTGTCACAAAACCTTTCATGCCGCGTATCTTGTAATCGTTACATTGTGCTCGTTCTCTGATAATTGCTCACCTCTATGATTCAGCATTGTCAAGCACAGCATTGTGTTTTCGTTTATGCTGTATGTGCTGAACTCAATCTAACAGAGTTGTAAACTGACTGAAACACTGGGCTCAGGTTCCCACGGCCTAAATCCCACCTAAACCCGTGTTTCCTTTTGGCCTTCAGACACCACCGCAGTTGGGTAGACCAGGCGCTGCAAGTAGAATTACAGATGTGAAACGCTGGACTGTAGCAAGCGCTTCACAGCTTCTACAGATACAGCCTTATTCACGTCTGTGCCAGCCTTGCTGCAAAATATTTACAGAAGAAAAGGCTGCTAGGTGCTGTAGAGCTGTCGGCTCAGCAACGGCGCCCATCACAGTCCCAGCAGCAGGACTGTTTAACCCGCAGGTGGTTGTGGAAGGAGGCAAACACCGCCTTGAGCTATCTCCCCCTTTAGCAAGGGCTGCTGCAGCATCCCCTTTGCAAACAAATGCCTCTTAGCCCCTCTCTAATTCACGTCACCTTGCAAAGCTAATATTCACAGTGTCAGGGACATATTTCTGGTTTATTTCAGTGGAAGTTTGTTTTGACTGAAGCCTGAGTAAGAGCCTGAAGATATAATAGGAATAAACTTGTCTATTGATAGGAAACGCGCCTTTTAAAATCCTGTGATTATGAAAATATCTTACAGACATGTCTCTTACATTTGCAATCTTAAGATACGTGAGCTTGCTAGCCTTTCTTGCAGACTCTGAACTACGGGTGTGCAACACAAGCCCTGCATCGTTATAAACACTGAGAACAGCTGTAAATAAAGAAAAAGAGAAGCTGAGAAAAACAGATGCCGTACGATTTGTACATATTATTCAGTATTGAACTGCACCCATAACGTAACATTAGATGCCTTATTCTGTTTGGCCATCTCCAGAAAGAAGCTGAAGCAGCAGCAGGGGCCAGCTCAGGAGTGTGGGAAATGCAGCCACAGTGCCTGCACCCTCTACTGGTGGATGTACAGACCACAGATGGGTTTGACTGGGTTTTTTTTTTTCCTCAGCTATAGGAATAATTTCCTCAGCCTGGAATAATAGTATTTGCCAGCAAAAAATTTTATAGCATCGTTGTTAAAAGTAATAGGTAATTTGGGTGTTTTACTCATCTGGAATAGGAAAGAAAGTGAAAGGTCTGAGAAAGAGAAAACTAATTAATTCTTTCGTCTTGCTGGAGAAAGTAATTGTTGAAAACCACTGTGCTTACTTTCTAATGCAAGGGAATGCCAAAGTTTGCCACACAGAAAGAGATTAAGCTGTATTGTGCTTATTCTGAATGCTAGAGACGTTGTTCATTAAGTTCTGCAAATGCCAGATGTGGAAAAAAAAAATAGTATTCTGCGACCAAGACCTTCTAGAAATTTGAAAATTAAAATTCAAAGTCATGTCTTTATGGGTGTGGGATTCAGTTTAGCCACAGGTAGGTATTACAAAGTATTTGTATAGATTTAACTTTCAGCTGGTTCTAGCAGATCTTGTATAAAGAACAACTGAGATTTCAAAGTGCATGTAGAGTGCATACCATAACGTGACCACAGCGTATAGAGGATAATGTATTCTCCTGGGTTATGACATCAATTAAATAATAGGCTTCTAGGATGCTGCAGTTTCTCTCTTGCCATTTCTTTCTCTTTTCTTTTTTTTTCTTTTTCTCCCTTGACTGCCTACAGGATGCCAGCTAAGGCTTCCTGAGGTTGTATTTTTCCTGTCATAGCAGACGAGGTATCCGCAGATATTTTGCGTAGACCAGAGGTGCTGTTTGTGTCTCCAGTTTTCTGGTGGGACCTGACAGCCAGCTACAGCAGACCTGGTACTACCACACGTCTATGTGCAGCCAGAGACACAAAGGCACATAGTCTAACATGCACCCATTACACAACTAGAATGAAATATTTTGTTGTTGCTACTCCGCTATTCAATCGCTAGAATAACTGGATTTTACAGGAATAACATGAATGGGCGAGAAAGAATGCCTTGGTTATACTACAGTGAGATTTTCAGAAATCACAGTGATTCGATCTGCCTTCAGTTTACTTTCTTAAAAGTTGCTGTATTTTCAAAAGGATCAATGCTCCCTCACCATCACCTGCTAAGATGACATTTCTTCAGGTCTCTCGGTTTAGGACCTCTTTACGTGTCTCTGCTTTGGAAATGCTTGGCAATTTCGGTACTCTCTGCTTTTTCTGTATGTCGGTTTTGCGTCATTTGTCATTGCGTGGTGAATCAGATTTTGGGACATCGCAAGCTTTAAAACTTACTAAGATAAGCAGGTGAATGTATTACTGTTTGTACAATGGTACTTTTATATTGATATGCCTTTAAAGGACTGGATTTGCCATCACTATTGAGGCTGATTAATGCCCACAGCATACCGGGGCGTTTCTTTTAGAAAGTGTTTTTCCGTTGGTTCGTTTTCTCCTAATGCTTATTATCGTGGAATTTCATAAACGTGCTATATCGGCTCCTCCACAAAAACAGTTTGTCCCACATGACTCTCCCCTCTCTTTCAGAGGTCTTTGAATGCCCCGTAGCAACACGGACCCGCCGCTGCACCTGCACCCGACTGCGCCTGTCGGTGCCAAGCAGCTGGGGCTGGCAGAGGCGGCCGCGCCAGAGCTGGGCTGCTCTTGACGCCCTCCTCTTCCTCCTCACCTCCCTCCGCTCCCCTGCTTGGGAACCCCTCACTTCCTTCCTCCTCCTCGGTATGGGAAGATTGTCTCTGCCCTGGTGGATAGAGAAATGAAAATGGCTTATATAGAGTTTAAAACAGCCTTGGTTACATACAGTGAGATTTTCAGAAATCACAGTGATTCAATCTGCCTTCAGTTTACTTTCTTAAAAGTCACTGTATGTTCAAAAGGATTGATGCCCTCCACCATCACCTGTTCAAGATGACATTTCTTCAGGTCTCTCAGTTTAGGACCTCTTTCAATGAGCTACAATGAACTACTGCAATAGTTTGCTCGAGGTCTCCAGCCCGCCTCTGACTCCCAGCCCGGTACCCAAACCCACTCCAATCCCTTACAAACACATCTCACATAAACCAGGTTGGAAGGGCTTTACTGCTTTTTTAAGAGTGCTTTCGAATTGCGCCTTTTTCAGTTGTCAGGAATGAACCGGGACCGCGTGAGTTTTAATTAGTGGATCGCGTTATTTGGTGCATCTGAAAAGAAATTCTAGGAAGCGTCTTTGGCTCTTTTGGCCAGTAGCCATAATGACAGCCAGGCTAATTATATCGGTCACCAAGTTATCAGTGCAATCGTAACTGGAGGCAAACAGACGCCAAGAGAAGCTGGTAGTAAAATCATGATGTATTTCACAATCATCTTATTACCGGTTGATTTAAATAAGGGCCTAAATTGCTTTATCGGTGCTGAGAGAGTGTCAGGGTTTCAGCAAGTCTTAATTTGCAGAAGTTGAAGCTTTGCTTGCTTATGGAAACTGGCTGGGGAAAAAGTAAAAGGTATTCCTCAGTAAATGCATGTGGAAAACAATTTACTATTTTTACTTGCAAATGCTAACAATCCAGCCTACACGTTCATTTTTCTGCTGAGGTTAGGTATTAGGAAACAAAACTCTCTGATGAGGTTCCTCTAGCTTCCATTTCATTATATCAGAGATTAAGTTGGCCCATAGTTCTCTGCCGTTTGCTTACTGGGTCTAAAAGAATATAAACTCCATGTAATACTGACTTAGAGCAGCAGCTCCCGCAGGGAATGCCCCTCTGTGCTTTAAAATTCAGTAGGTCAGAAGTAGTATACAGTACGTGCTCTTCTCAACGATAGGTTTAAACTAATTTAATTTAAAAAACCCTAGAAATAGATTGGCTTTCACATAAGTGTAAACAGAAAACTCTTTGTATAAATGCCTTTCGGAATTTAAAAGAAAAAAAAAAAAGTCTAGCCCCCTGCTTTCCTGTATTTGGTCACTGCAGGCCAATGTACTGGTAGGTTCTGACTTCAAAGAATAACTGAAATTTTGTGAAGGAACAAAGTCATAAAAATCTTCTGGACTAAAAGTATTCACAGCCACATAAACAAGGAAATGGATTTTATAATTAATTCAGAGTTCCCTGGCAAGCGCAGTGTTGTAATGTGTTGTAATCTACTGATTTAGTTCCAGTAAGAACACTGGCAATGGCTTTCTTTATCAATATCAGTCCTCTGACGGCACCCGAAAGAACCTGAAATTGTGAATCTCAGAATAACCCTGGGTGGACCGTGCTCATCTGAGCATCTGGTCACTACAGGGCAACAGTTAGAGAGGGATGAGTCTGTAGGAACAGGTTTTGTGTCATCCTTGGGTCCTGTTTGCCTCCTCTTCCCACATCCTCGAGCGTTGTGTTTTGGAAACACAGCACTTTAAAGAAAATGGCCTTTGAGAAGCTCAGGCTGAACGGGCATTTGAAACCTTCCAGCAAAGCTTTTAACCCAGTAGGATTCTACTTCACAGAATGCTTTGCCATCTATCAGACCATTGGTCATGGCTGTTAATTAAATGAAAATGCAAAATAAATCTACAGTGCAGAGATACAACATAGGCAATTAAATATTCCGGTACAAGGTGCTAATGATAAAAAGTGAATGTCACCGAGGACAACCTGTATGATGTCAGCATACAAATCCTCCCAGATGACAAACCGTACGATTCGCATCACGGGCCGGGAGGAAGGGAACCGCTGACCCCGATCGCTGGAGCCAGGCCTTGCAGGGGAGGCAGCAGTAAGGACACACGGGGTGCGCGTCCAGGCTTGGGGACTTTTTTTGGAGGAGAGTGAATGCAGTTAAAGTAGAAACCCTTAGACTGCCTGCATCTTATTTTCTTTACTCACGATATGCGAAAGTCTGGCCATTTCTGAGCGACGGAGTTTTTTGCCATACGTGCAGAGCATCATATTATTTTAAATGTGGTTGTTTTAGTGTAAAAGAACAATATTAAAGAAAGCAAATGGCAAGCGAGTAATGATGAGTGTTTGAAGTGACGGAGGGACTGTTGGTCCCCTGTATCTTTGTGAAGAGCTTTAACGGCTACTCTGTGAAGAGGGACCGCCTCTTCAAGTGGCTCTCTTCTTGGCAAGGTTAAACCAAATGGTCGGCAATAACTAAGCAGTTACAGCTAACTAAAGCAGCTTATAGACAGGCATATTATAATTTCATTAAAGATTTGGCAGTCAGGGGCGATCTAGAGAATATAAATGGACAGAGGTGAGTAATCCTAAATAAGTTTCATGAAATCAAAGAAAATATTTAATGAAGTTACATGCAAGAAACAACTTAATGAGCCATCTTGAGACAAGCAAATTAATGAATATTTAGAGTCATATGTATGTAAACAATTACACCTTCTCTATCTATTAGAAAGGTTAATCTTTTTTTCTTGAGAAATACAGTCTGATAAAATCTATACTTGAAAGACAAATGTGTCACTATCTCAAGTTATATCTTTCAATAGCCCATGAAACTTATGTCACATAAAAAAAAAAGCTTCCTTACCATTAATGCTTCGGGTGCATAGTTTATATACCTCAGATATGTATTTTAGCTCAGATTGCTAGCTGGTGGCTGCTTCTTTTTAGCTTTTGATTGTATTTTTTGCTCTTTTTGAAAGTTAGGTGCTCAGGGCTTTGTGTTCTTAAAAGGCAGAAAATGGAGCAGATCTAAATTTTAGAATATTGCAGGATGCTGGACTTAGAAATTTCCAGGGATTTTCAGTCCATGGAAATGTATCCCTCTTTCTTTCCATAAATGCAGATAACGCATCCCTGTCAAGAATCAGCCAAACCAAATGTTAACTAATGCCACCCTTTAAACCAGTTTTGCGTTCTTTAGATTTTAATGGAAGTGGAGTTTCTTGGCGTGCAGCACATCAAAACATATTTAGCAAAGTTCTAATTGACTACAAGCTCTTCTCCCCCTCCTTTCAAATGAGTCCAAACACTCTATACACATGTGTGTATATGTGTGTGTGTATATATGTGCACGTATGTCTAAATAAACGTGTGTGTAGGCCACTTAGGTCTTTAAAGCAAGGGCATACTGGATGTAGACCAAATCAGAAACTACACTGGTAATAAAGTAGTACCAGTCCTTAGGCAGTGTTATTACCACGTTTATGTTCAGACACAGCTATTACTATTGAATCTCAGTATAGAGGGATTAGTCTTGTACTTTGTTCTCCCAACCCAAATCCCTTCCTAGCCCTGCACAATGTTCTGGAGCTGAAGACAAACCTTGTTGCCCTCCATGAGCCAGGACTCCTCTTTCCCCAGGAATATTTTGGCTGAGAGGGGACCTGCTGTGCTACCGAGGTCCCCGGAGGGAAGAACTAAGGAGAAATGTTGAAGCATGGAGGAGGGGAGTAGAGTGAAAGGCAGTGGGAAAGTTCAGGAAAGGGACCTCAACCTCGGGGACAGGGCAGAGCAAAAGAGATGCTATGTATGAACTGATATCACGTATCACTGCTGTGAGGGGGAGTTAAAAACTTAATGTGCTCAAACAACAATTTTGTGCCATTTCTGCACCAGTTAAGATGGGTTAGGATCAGGTGGAGATTTGATGGCTAAAGGGGGGATTGTAGTAAATTGGATGGAAATTATCAGCTCCCTCCCCCCACAAAAAAAAACCAACCCTCCAACTGTAGCAGAGGGATGAATGGGTAGAATTTTTCATATAGTAAGTAGGGGACAATATGCTTAAATGATTCTTGGAGCACTCCAATGGGAAGATACCTATACCCTCCTTGAAGAAGTGAGAAGAAAACTTTATGCATCTGGATTCCAATAGCTCGACCAGTGACAATAAAGGTGTAGTTATTCTATGACACCATTATTTCTTACTTTTCAGTGCAAAAAACAACCCAAAGATAAAACTACTCCAGGGTTTTATGCGGATGAAGAATGGCAGAATAGCTCACCTGATATTGTCCTCTTTGGTGATAGTTTTTAGGCCGCTGATTGATCTGTGGCTGGTGGCAAGTGATTGATATTCACACGCACAATTTCTTTCTAGTTTTGAAGCCTTTTTTTCCACCTAGTGTTCCCTTGAGAATAACGTAGCAACATGCATAGGATTGCCCTGTCAGCAAAGACTATGTTCTGCCTTTTCCTCCCATATCTGGGAGCCATATGCTTTCAGTGGCAGTGGAAGGGTTAAATTCCAGAGTACTGAAGGATGCTGGATTTGAAAATTAATCATGGACCATAATAATTATTGATACTCACCAGGTGAAAAATGCGCCCAGGACACAATTATTCCAGTAACCAGAAATGTCACAGGATAAACTGCTACTGTGTCCTGTCATTCCTGCCATGGATATTTAGATATAGATGCTCAGTGGGACTCGGAGACGTAAATAGCCCAGCGTGGCTGGGACTGGCCTTCGCTCTGCTGGGACGTGCTCTCAGGTGAGGGGTGTAAAAGCTTATCAAATTATCGGGCACCTTCAGATCTCGCCTGGGGCTACGCGCTTGGAAACATGAGTGGGTGTGCTGGGCTTGATTAGCGTCAATATTTTAAAATGAGGTGGATGTTAACGCAACAAAATACAGATGTTCAACACAATGTGAAAGGAAGTCTCTCCTAAAATAACTGGAGATGTTAATGAGCTCTCTACAAGAGGCTTAACTCAGGATGCTTATAATCTTTTAGTGTGTGATTGTGTCCTTAAAAAAATGAATAGACCTTTCAGAATTCAAAGGACTATTTTCCTTTCCCTTCTGATCTGGCCTTCCTTTCTCCCCACATACCCCGAGTTGTCAACTTTCATTCCCTACTGTGATCCTAGAAAACGTGAAGGCCGGGATCAGAGAATACTTTTTTTCTTTCTCAATTCAAAATAGAAAGTAGGCAATGAAAAATAATTAAAAGACTTCAAGAAACAGCAAGGCGAAAAAAAAAAGTCACATATATCTTGTGTGCAGACAGTGACAGTCTAAGACCATTTCTTATTAAAAGCCGATTTCTTACTAAATTATACCCGTGTGAAATATTTGAGTCTTGCACGCGGGTATCATTTAGTAAGTGGCAAGAGCCTGCCCGCACGCAGGTGTGTGCAGCCTTTTTATCCCCTACTGGTACCAGTTTATACCCCCTGATCCACAACACAAGGCTGTGTGTGCTTCGTGCGGCTGCCTGGCGACACGGGAAGGGCCACCCCCAAAATCTGCTTTTTTTTTTCTTTTTTTTTTTTTTTTCCTTTTTACCCTGGCGCCTCCCTGGAGGGCTCCGGGAGGGTGCCCCGGGGCCGGGGCGGTGCGGGGCCGGGGCTGCCCGCGCTATTCGCCGCGCCGCCGCTGGGGGTATCTTTGTACCATTTTTCATCCAGCAGCAATTTGGAGTGGAAACGTGTAATAAGGGAAAAAGCAGGGTTCTCGGCGGCTTTAGCGAGCCGCGCATCCAGGAGCCAAAAAAGATTAACACCCCCCCCCGCTAAACCCCCCCCTCTC